>JAQIWG010005980.1:0-13847 GCA_034695025.1 Chamaedrilus cognettii | reverse complement strand
GCAAAAATGGTATGCTGCATACTGTGATCCTTTACCACGGATGCGTTGATCAGACGCGTCCACTAGTCGAAAAGGTCCGACGTTATCTTCAGCAACTTATGACACAATATACGCTCTACGCTCTACAATCCACGTTCGATCTTCTTCTCCGTTAAAAATGCTTTGCTGAATTAGTCTGTTGGCATCGTTGCGAAAAAATTAACCTGGCACCGATACTGGTTAGTCGTGCAGACATAATCGGATTACGAAATTTGTTACCCTATAACATTTTAACAGGCTTCTGCTGCTTTCAGCTTTCTATATCACTTTTGAACCCAACAACAATATCAAAAAAACGATGAGTTATCATGTATTTCGCCCTGTACTGCTGCTGAACCGGTTTTTCGTGGTTGTTAGCTTCACGTTATTATAATGCTACTGGTTACGAACTGCTGGCCTGTAACCTCTTATTCTCACCTCCCAGCGTTGCCACTGACGTGGGGTAAATTATGTCAACGGTATTTATCTGTATTTCTACAAGATAATAGCACGCTTACTTCTGTAATGTCTCCTCTATACCTGGTAACAAAGCATTCTGTTTGTGACCGAATTAAAAAAAGTTAAGGGTTGACATAAGACTTATAATAATCGGCAAGCGTTTTGGAGCCGATGACATGCCAATGCTTTAAGATTCAAAGCGATATCGCGAGTATGGGCTTGTCCCTTGGTGTTATACACTGGTGTAGGTCTAAACCCTATTCTTGTTACGTCCCGTAATCCAATTTGACTCGGTTCGGTCTGTAGGTTTTTACACACCGATATTTTCGTCAGTCGGCCTATTGAGTGCCGCTGCGTTTGATGTTTTGCCTGAATGTCCTTGTGCCTACTACAGGCTACTGTTAAGATATCATTAAATCATGTCGCATTGTGTACGTCTTGATCTACTGTTAACCACGACAATGAATACTGAGCGTTCTTTACTCACAATATTATTTTGTCGAATCGCAGTTTCATATAATCATTCGTTGATAGACTCGTATACACACACACACACGTGGTTTTCTACTGTCTAAGGATTGCGCTTCCGAACGCTAATCTCTCTGCAGAATTGTGAGTCTTGCAGCAGACAATTTAGCATGCAAAAGTCTAGACGCCGGTGCGTGATTTGGCAAAGATCACACACCATTGTCGCTGCATGCAACTAGATTTATGCTCGCCTTTAGGGCATACAGTTTTAAACTTCGAGCATGACGCCGTACACACGTCGAACCTTTGACATGTAGCTACACACGTGTCTGCTACTTTCGCGAAAACATTTCCTTTCTTAAAATAAATACTGCATTTTTGTCATGTCAGCTGACTAAACGTACAAATGGACCAAATGAAGAATGGATCATGCATTATGCATATCTCATTTGCAGTTATATCCTCGTTAATGTATACATTCGTCGGTTAAGTATTACTCGTTATGTATAATGTTGACATTTATGTAACTTTTACGTCCTTGGGCCTTATCTGCCCGTACGGTGCTCGCTATTGAGTTAGTGAACCTTTATTGCGCACTTTTATGAGAATTGTTACAATGGTGGACTGCGTCCATCGGACACGGACACACCTGATGATTGAATTGTCGTTATGAGTCGCCCATGTTGTTGTTCCATCGGTGGTCGCGTCCGCGACCGTCCCTCACTTAGTTTCATTGATCATCATCATCATTATCATTTACGTTTTACGTCCACTTTTCCGTGTCAACACAGGTTGGACGTTTCCCACGATGAGTCTCCCCCACAACTCTTGATTCTTTGCCATCTCTCTATTCATGCCTCGCTCCTTCATATCGCTCTCTACCGCCTCCTTCTATGTTTTCTTCCCCCTCCCTCTTCCAACGATCCCTTTCACCTTTGTATATCGACATGCGGATACTCAGTCTTTCTCATTCATGCGTTCCACGTGTCCTTGATAAAGACATTGATATTGTATACAATTTTATTGTATAGTAACGCAGCGCGACTGTTTCTTTGATCAGAGTGATGCAATAAAACTGTAGATGCGAAATAGACTAGTTCTTATTTGTAACTGCATGACGATTGTGTCATGATGCTGGTCATTGAATAATCAGTAATTGTATACTAAACAAAAAGATTCTCAATTGGCGCTTTAACAACATACTCTTTGCACTATAATCATTCTCTATGTGCTGCCGCGTGGCCGGTCCCTGGTATACAGCACCTCTAACCCAACTGATCATTTATACTTTTTTTCTTAGCGTACTCTTTAATACTCTAGTCTCGTTTGCACTAGATCTCGTATACCTGTTCTTTTTCTTCCCGGCTCCTCTTACCTATCATTCGTCTTATTCCTGGAAATGTATTATGATAATTATCAACTTTTCTTGCTCTTGGTGTTATTATTTCTGATTTGTTCTCAACCTGAATTATCTGATTGCAGCCTTGAAGGCAGTTCCAGGGTCCACGGCCAAAGAACCGGAAGGTATGTAATACTGGGCATCAATCAATACGTAATACTAGTAATTAATATATGGCCTAAACTAACCATATTTTTGTCATCTAATCTGTTATTGTACATGTTTTCTCTACGGTTTAGAAGTTTGCTCCGCGAGGACTGCTATAAGAACAATTGAATTAATTGAAGTTGTCCGATGATGATTGAAGTTGTCCGATGATGATTGAAGTTGTCCGATGATGATTGAAATTGTCCGATGATGATTGAAGTTGTCCGATGATGATTGAAGTTGTCCGATTATGATTGAAGTTGTCCGATGATGATTGAAGTTGTCTGATGCAAGAAGAAGTAAGAACTTTAGCGTTAAGGGCAGAATTTTAGCATTCAGAAATATGACTCTTTGCTTGCTCTAAATGTAACTTTCATTATTTTGATTTAGGTTTCTGTTTCATCTGTTTTGACAGAGCCCGTTGCTCCGGTGGCAGCTCAGCCCGACAAGCCTGGTGGTAAGTTGCAGAATCAAACTGTGAATTCTGTGCAAATTTAGTTGATTTTGCCGCAATGAATAAATGCTTGAAAATAGGTTATAGCAGGCAGAAATGTGTCTCACATTTTTTGAGACACGTTTCATTATACTCAGTAGGCATAGTGTTGTTGTGTAGATTACATTTCTTGCAATGTATGCACGTAGGCCTATAGTCTCGTGTGACTTCCTTTTTTATATTTATATATCATGAAATAATACATGGCATGTAGTAGTTTAGCCCTAGTTGGATATTTTAGTTGAAATACATTTTGCAGCTTAGCGGCTTTGAGACTTTGAGACTTCGAGACTTTGCGTCCCTGGGTCATCTCTAGAAAGCATTTCTAGCGATTTGCTTATATAGTCAAGGATACTAGATTTGTGAAAAAGGTGTCTGAAGTGTACAAGATTTCATCCCTAGTCGGATATTTTAGTTAAAATACATTTGTAGGATGGCGTAATTTTGAAGCTTTTTTCATCTTTTTCTCTACCACAATGCAGCAAAATCAATGAGGTATCAAGGCGTGAGACTAAGAGTCCAGAGAAAAAAAATGTGTCCTCTTTCTAGTCATGAAATCATTTTTGAAATCGGCCAGCGTTTGGCAAAGTTACAGCCATGAGTTCGATGCCACTTTTTGTTGATTCATGGTGTATCAGAACTCTGCTCTGGACCAAATAGCTCTGGTCGCCTAATGCGCTTAGCTGATAATCAATGCCCAATAGCTAGGACTTAATAATTTCCTGATTTTTATTTCATTACTGTTGATAGAGCTTGGGACGTTTGGGCATTGTTTGGTCTTTTTGCCACTGATAAATCGTAGGCCTTTTGGGACTAATTTTGTACTTTGTGCCTAATTGGGGATTCATCCTGATTTTGCTTACCCCATGAAATAAACTTTGATCTTGAAACTTTAAAGTTGCACTTCAAGCGTAAACCTAGTTGCGGGACACTGCCTTGCAGCGCTGGACGCTAAGAAGGTGTGGGCGACGGGTCACGGCATCCAGCCCAAGGGGCTGAGGGTGGGCGAGGAGGCCGTGTTCCTCATCCACATGGAGAAGCAGGGAACGCCGAGCCCAAAGTCCACATCATAGGGCCGGGCAGCGTAGTGGAGAAATACACCATGAGGAAGGTGGGTGGAGTAATACACCATTAGCAAGGTGAGTGGAGAAATACGCTACGAGGAAGGTGGGTGGAGAAATAAGAAACACACTATGTGAAAGATGAGGACTTATTCTGCCATTGCGCTGTTTCTGACAACCCTCTTTTTGTTTGCTGTTCAGCTTGAATATTGAGTTTCCTTTTAGGTTTATGAATCACAAAAGTGTGTAACTTTATGAATTGAAAAATAAGCAGTTAAAAACGTGAAGATGTGCAGTTTTACAGCTAAGAAAAATCAGAAATCAAATGATGTAAATAATACAATGCATTTGTATTTATAAACGTGAACTTGTTGATGTCTGAACTGCTTTTTCGATTATGTCAAAATCTCTGAACAGCTGTTTTCTTTTTAAATTATTTTTGTTACCAGTACAAACTTGTGTCGATAAAGATCCAGTCTAGGTGAAAGATAGTGTAATTATTGTTTTAATTGGACCTCAATGATGGTATCTGTGCTATTGTGACGTCACACGAAACCCAATGATTGCTGTTTTGCCGCAGGTCACCACGACGACCTACGAGTACATCTACACACCCAAAAAGCCGGGCGCGTACGTTATCACCGTTACCTTCAATGCCCAGGGAATCCCCAAAAGTCCGTTCAAAGTCGACGTGGCTGCCGTCAAGCAGAGCAAGCTGCGGGCCTTCTGGCCGGGCCTGGAGACGGGCCGTGTGGGGCAACCCGCACTCTTTACTGTGGAGCCTAATGAGGAGGCACCCATTGGTATGAAGTGGCTCTCCGCGGCATGCAAAACTGACTTTAAAGCGTATTATTTATGGGAATAATTTCATCTTGGTATATTTTAGGTGATTGAAGTACGATTAGTGATAGTTATTTGTTTGTTGTTAAATCCTCTGATCTTAGTTAGATCTTTTGCGTAGTTTTTACAATATTGTCATCAGTTGATTGTAAATTGCGATTTAAGATCAAATATGGTAAGAATAACTGCACCTTATACTTTCAATATGCTCGTATAGCCTATTGATAGATTGGTAATGTAATTTGTTGTGCGATAGATATCGCGCCATAGATACGCTATGGCATGCATACGGTGTTTAATGTTTATTGATGCACAAAAACAGACTTAGAGCATGTGCAGTAGGCATCACTGTGCCTGGTAATCCTCTAGATGCAGAAATTGTGTAGAAAACGATTGAATTTGTATTACAAAGTTTGGACATGTGGGTCTAATGCCACTTTTTTGTGGATCACATTCTTTATCTATCACTAATAACGCCTGATTCATGTTTTTATTATCGAAAACTTGATCACTAAGCTATTTTTCCTTCTCATTCGCCAGGGT
The DNA here is from genome assembly GCA_034695025.1 of Chamaedrilus cognettii. Taxonomy (NCBI): domain Eukaryota; kingdom Metazoa; phylum Annelida; class Clitellata; order Enchytraeida; family Enchytraeidae; genus Chamaedrilus; species Chamaedrilus cognettii. The sequence goes on along the minus strand of JAQIWG010005980.1, from coordinate 8,419 downwards.
TATTCGATCAGGGAATAGTATTTTCATTCTGCAAGTTATCCATATTGCTAAAAAAGAATTTCTAATATTATGTGTCAAAGAGCCTGCATTCATAACTGATTTTTCAGCCAAAAGACTATGCTTTTTTAATATACAATCGAATTCTTGCATACCATACAACATATAAAGTTCGCGAACAGAATAGTTTTGAATAGAAGATAATTTGACATAAAACTTTAGCCTTTTAATATCAATTTTTAGAGAAAATGGCAGCAACCTGCAGTAGAATTGGCAACTGTGAATTATTTGCTTGTCGTATGACGCGAATATTTGAGCAAAGGCAGCATTGTATGCGGCGTCAGGACAGCTATACTCAGCTTGTCTAACGTTGTACAAGATTCAACACCATATCTTGTATCTTGTATATATATTGCATCTTGTTTTGCTTATAGTCTCTGGATAGTTTAATAGTTGGATAGTTTGTGTCGTGGCAAACAGTTAGTTCTAGAGTGCAGATAGACTTGCAATCGACAATTGCAATATCTGGGCGACAGCTCGTGAAGAGATCGCACACAGGTAGCACGCCTATATTCGCGTCCGATAAATCAGCCAGCGTACTACAGTTGATTTGCAGCTATATTGTTTCAGCCAGTTTACAATCAGAGTCGACACTCCATTGTGACGCAAGGTGTAGCAGTGGAGGGCCACCGCTGTGATGAACAATTAGATATTACGTGCTTGCTTGTCTGTGACCTCTCGTTAAAAAATAATACATTTTATAACAGCATTTTATCCCATGAAAATTTAGTGTTTGCCAAGGTGTCCATATAGCAAGACAAACCTATAAGATAAGATGACGGAGTACGACATTCTTGAAGAAAAAGAACTTGAAAGATTCTGTCTGTTGTTCCTCGAGTACGATCATGTTCAATATTTTCAAGCAGGCAGCAGTGCGGAACTAGAAAATAATCACTGGAGCATGCGCCGTTTTGGCTTGAGTCAAAGGAACGAGGACTCTGACTATATGGTATATATGGGTGATATAAATGCTTTTCCAAAGATGCTCATTGTTCCTGCCGAGTACAGCGGAAGAGTGTGCAGGATTCACACAGACGGCGTGCATCCCGGCTACGCGAGACTGATTGACGAGACGACTGGCACAGCTCTTGTAAATATTAGTTTTTTTTTGCAAGCAATCCCACTACAGCAAATATATGAGTCTACACTTCAATTTCATGGACCAGCAGCATTGCGCATTGTGCCAAACGACATGTTCAGTTTCCCTGCGGGATTTTTGCAAACTGCAGATATATCATCGAAGGATGACACAGTCTATACCATCCACTGTCCGTACTGGCCCGTCGAGGCGTCAGAGTGGATCACGCGAACGCGCCGTCACGCCTGTCCGTCCAAGTCTGTCGTCAAACGAGTCGTCAGACACGGGTGTGACTTTGTCGGCGTCGCACCCAAGGCAGGTTGCAATGACAACAAGAATGAACACAATACAGATGAATGGCGCTTTTCATTCTCAAAGGCAGAATTGTTGATCATTCGCAGCTGGAGCAGCTCGCAGAGGATCGTGTATCGAGTAGTGAGACTTATATACAAGATGATCGACCAAAAACTGCACGGAAGAGATGCCGACACTGTATTGTGCACCTATTACTTCAAGACGTTGATGCTGTGGGCATGTGAGGAACGACCGAAGGAATTTTGGGCCGAACATTCGTTGGTACAGTCGATACAACAACTGCTGATGGAAATGACCGAGTGGCTGACATCAAAGCACTGCCCTAACTACTTCATACCAGCCAACAACATGATGGATCACTTGGCGGACACGAACGTATCCAGTGACGTCATGTTTTTGCTCGAGGCTTGTGTGCACGGAGAGTTTATTGCACGAGCTATTAAAATCTGCTCATCGGAGGAACTGCCGAGAAGTTCAATTTCTTTAGCGGCAGAGTTGCCATGCTGGTTGCACAGCACAATCATTGCATTGAATTACTTTGATGGAAAGTCTAGTGATCTACTACCATGCTCATATATCAACGATCAAACGATCAACGATCAACGATCAAATATCAACAAACGCGAGATCTTAGCTGCTTCTTGCTACGAACTGAGCCCTATTTATCGTGGTCTCAGTAGTCATAGAAATGCAGTTAATAATAGCACAGCATCCAGTTATTCACAATTTATATTGCATGCTGAGCAACAGTTTAACTTGGCGGCCAGTTTACATCAGTCACCGACTACACGATGCTTTGACATCATTGACGCCAGTGAATGTGTCGGCAGCCCAATGTCAAATATTTTGGGACAAAATTACAACGATACTAGATTTCGAGGTATGTCAGTGACAGGCCCTAGAAATGAAATAGTAATTGGAGAAAACATTTACAGAATTGAGAAGCCAACTAAAATCAAACCTATCACGCAACTGTCGCATGTGAAAGAACCAAGTAAAGAGCTTCTGTATAAAAGACAATGTGAACAAATTGTCAATACGTCTAGTAACTCACATAGAACTTCAACGTCATTTTCATCCCCACCACCCGTTTTGTACATAACAACCACAACACACACTGGCCCCACAACCACAATGGTTGTCTGCCAAAATTCACCGGATCTCAGTCCGTCAGTGAACGCGTCTTGGTTCATCGCCAAGGCGTATCTCGCCAATCTCTACTACACTCAACGCCACTACCAGGCTACTGTGGCGACGTGCGACGAGCTTATTGAAGTGTCCCAAGAATCAGTGGTAAATTTATATTTGGCTGAAAATTCGTTTCCCCTTGTTTTATCCACTCAGTGGACAGCAGTTTACGCCAAAGAAGTCCAAGCGCTGCTCGGATTGTGTTCGCTCTGCGCGTTTGTGTCAAATAGAACAGCCACACGCTCTGTGTGCCTCGCTGTGTGTCCGGTCCAGTTTGCGTACTATCTCAAGGCATGCTGTGAGACATATAAAGAATATTATCCATCTGAGAATTTGCAATCAATGACGAACCACTCAGTATATTTTGCAGTTAGAAATTTATTTCGTATGCGTTCATTCTGTGCACATTGGTTAATAAGCATTGCGGAAAAATTTCATTTCTCACCTGCGGCAATGACCTTTATTAATGAGCTTTTTTAATGAGCTTCTTTAATGAGCTTTTTTAATGAGCTTTTCTAATGAGCTTTTTTAATGAGCTTCTTTAATGAGCTTTTTTAATGAGCTTCTTTAATACGACATTGCCTGCATTTTGCTGCTATATGCATCAGAGGACACAACCGTGCCCAGTCGAATAAATATTCGCACTGATGCAGTCTAATGACTGTATCAGTGCGACGCGCCAATGACTACAATTTAATGTCTAGTTTAGTCACTCTGACGGATTTTATTGCTTCGTGCATGTGGCTCTGCCACTTGATATTTAAATGATTGTATTGTTGTCTTTGAAGCAATAAAGTTCTGTGAAAATCGATAAACAGAGTAAATAATAGTGTATTTTGAGGCGATATTACATGTACTTATTGTAGGCCTACTTTAGTTATCATGTTCTTTATTGTACTCATATTCGGTTGTAAATTCGTAACATTTGTTACTGTTCCACCATAAAAAACTTATGTTGCCTAAGGCCTAATTGATGTGTTAGGGTTAGGCTAAGGCATATTTTTGTCCATTTTCTTCATTAGCTTGACCTTGTTACTTCACTTTGTGAAATTAACTCGTGTTCAAACACTTGTGATGAAGTGTTTACATGTCAAAAAGAAAAAGTAACAATTAATTAATTAATAAAATAATCGTGTCTTCATGAAGATTTTTGGAAGTTTTGATGCAACTATAATATCAGATTGTCAATTTTATACAGGATATACTACTGTTGAGCAATTAGCTAGCTTTTGCAAGACTAAATTTGTAAATTTATTACCATTTAGTCCGAGTCATTTGATCAGAACATTTTATAGTATTTAATCTGCCGAGGCTAGCACTGTTTGGTAGCCTGGCGTAATTAGTTTTGCTTTTTCGAATCTCTTTAATGTTGCACTTTAAGTCTAAAATCTCAAGGATTCTGTACACTGTGCAATATTGTTATACACTGTATGTTTTCTACTGCCTTTGTGGCGAATAAAGTTCTATATAAATAAAAATGAAAAGAGACATGAAGAGAAGAGTTGAACCAACCCTAAGTTTAGACCAACCTTGAAGGGACTCTTGGGGACAGGTTTCCCCGAGAAGAAGACGGACGCGATGAGGGTGCCAGTGACGGTGACGGTGAACTCTGCGCGGTACGTGTGGTCGTCGTTCTTGACGAGCTTGAACGGAATCTGTGCTCCCTTGTCACTGATCAGGGTCATCATGGGCTCGCCTATATTAGTAATATATTGTTGCAAGCACATTACAAATATAATACTAGTGTGGCAGTGCAATTTGCAATTCGATAAAATTTTCTGACTCTTTTATGCTTTTAATTGCTTCAACTTCGTGAATATTCAATATAGTAACTGTGTTGATTATTTATGATTGTATTAATAATAAATAAATAAAATTAGTGCCATTTAAAAACACATACTACTTTGTTAATAAAGTAATGTTTGACAACGTTACAGCCGTGAGTTTGCGTCTTCAGCCGAATGAAAGGGTTGTTACAGTTGGTACATTTAAAATGACACAAATATTTTAGATGTTTAGACACTACACGCACTAATCGCCTGCTCTTTAAAATACAAACACTTCAAATAATAAAAGATAACTAGGGTAGAAGTTTAAGGGTGGATTCTATAGACGTACCTTTGTTCCCACCTTTGCTTAGCAGACAATTTAACAGCAGCACATAACCGCCATTCAAAGAAGCTCTTTGTTTAGTCCGTTTAAATCAATATACCACGTATAATATAATAATCGATATAATATAATATTGATTATATAATATATAATCAATACACGACCCTTGTGCTCTTGGCCCGCCCCAGTGTCTTCGAGACGATGCTCGGGTGGCAGGGTGTGTTAGAGATAGGGTGGGCGGTGGCAGGGAGGGCGTTTTAGCCGGGTGGCAGGCTAAATAGCCAGGGCTGCAGTGGGAAATGGAGCCAGAGTTTGTTTGAAGCCTAATCTCCTAGGCTTGAGTTTGGATCTCCTTAGTTTGGGCCTAGATCTGCGAGCGACGGGGCCCCCGCAGACTCTGGATCGACTTGTCATCATCTCCTTAATTGGTTAAGTGTCGGTTTAACTGTTTCCTCCCCGGAAGGACTCGTATCTCCCAATTCCCCTCGTGGAGCCGGAGCACGTGAGGGCGTGTGTCCGTGGTCGCACACATCCAACATGTGCTAGCATGGAGAATTGACGAGAAAAACGGAAATGATGATGATGACGTCACTAAATGACGTCATAGATTTCGAGTAATATTATGCCTTTTGACACTGAATTCAAATTAACGTCATTGTTTTTCAAAATTTATTTGTTTAGTTTTTCAATTTCAAAACACATTGCAAGTTTTCTAGAATGACAGTTAAGAGCTGCCGTTAAATAGTCTCATTAGCTAAGCCAAAGGTAAAAGTAGGAACAAAGGAACGACTATAGAATCCGCTCTAAGAAGTACCAACAATAAATAGCGTCATGGAACCCTGTTGCAGGCGCTCCCCCCAGACCTCTCACCAGGTCCGGCTTCCTTGCAGTCGATGATCAGATATGTCTGCACATTTGTCGCAACCGCTTTCTCCAGCGCCGGCCCATACACCTTGACCTTTGTTGCATCCATGATCCCTCCTGGCGCCCCCCCTGCCTCCACGGATATCTTGAAGGGGCTGCGGGGGACGGGCTGCCCCCCCCAAAGGTCACGGTTAGGGTGAGAATGGTGACGGTGGTGGCGGTGAACTCTACGCGGTAGGTGCGGTCCTTGTTGTCGATCAGTTTGTAGGGCACCGCGACGTTGCGCGAGTCGACGAGCGAGAGCTGCGGCGATCCTGAAATAAACATATCAGTTGAGCGATTGGGTAGTAATTGTTTAGCCTACATAAGTTAAATTATCTTATGCTGCCAAATCGATGAAAGGATGAAATCATGGCATTGCTGGATTTGCAAGATTTCGTCCGCTATCATTTAAATCAGTCTAGATTTTATACAAATCGGCGATCCTGAACACTTCAAAGTTAAGCACTTCAAAAGGGAAAATAAATCAAACATTGTATGTCAAATGCAGGTGAAATCATTATTTTCAGTCACAAAATTTATCGGTCACCCCCACACAGCATATTAGGCTACTTCTCCAGTCTATCCAATCTATCGACCATATGCATGGCTTTTATTCAACTTTAAGCTTGTCAACATTATTCTTGTACTTTAGGGGTTAGGCATAGGAGAAAGCCTTTTCGGTGTTTTATCTCTGTTTATTTAACCTTCACCTTCGACCCTGGGCCCCCTGGCCCCGCGGGGGCGGCGCCCGGAGCTCCTCCAGTCTCCGACACAAACACCTGCACAATAACCAGCGCTTAAAGTCTCACAGAAAATCTTTCACTGACACAAAAGAAAGAAGAAACACAACTGTTCCCTCAACAACCTTCACAATTTTTTCCATTCATCGGGGTATCTTAAACTTATCAAACCATTGAGTCTTAATTTCGGCCTGTTTCCGAAATAGGAGCTGCTGATGTTTGCTAATTGACTACTAAGCAAATGTATGCTACGCAGTGCACTTCTGCATTATGTTTACATGGTTGATATTTGTTCTTTTTCATCTTTATTTTCTTATTCACACGGTATAGTTGTATTTTGTATTTTGTTGTTTGTAATTTATGATGCAATTAACAAATCAATTAATTTGCTCCAAAGGGGGTTAGACATCGGCATGTTGCCTTCACGGAGATGTATTCTCTTTATGCTTAGCCAGGTAACGTGACACCCTGTGCATTTATTTGTTTGCTCCAAAGGGGGTTAGACATCGGCATGTTGCCTTCACGGAGATGTATTCTCTTTATGCTTAGCCAGGTAACGTGACACCCTGTGCATTTATTTCTTGTATGTGTATATGTACTGAAGTTACAAATGTGATCATTTTTTTTTAAGTGAAAGACAGCGGCCGTATAAATTATAATCGACACTTCTGGGCACTGCAAGAAAATTTTTCTCCAAGTTTTATGCTTCGCTGAAGTTTTTAAGGCCTTTGGTAACTCAAACTTTTTCAAACTAATCCCCACACCGCAACTTCATAAGAGCGCAGAAACAATGAACATTCTAGGAGATTAATTGAGAAGAAGATACTTGCACAGACACTAGAAAAGTACATACATGCCTATTTTCGTGTAAATATATGTAGCCTACAGACAGCCAAAACCTTAAAGGGACTCTCGGGCACAATGACGCCACCCCAGGTCACACTGAGGCTGTACTTGACAGGCAGACGTACAGACACACAGACAGACAGACAGACAGGTAGTGACGCAGACATAGACACAAATATTACCTTGAAGGGACTCTTGGATACGCTCACGCTCCCCCAGGTGACACTGATGCTGTACTTGACGGCGCGTGTTGCCGTGTAGCGACACGTGTACGTCCCGTTCTTGTTGTCTGTCACTGTCACCTCAACCCTCGTACCATCCACGTCCACTGCAGAAAATGATCTTTGAATCATCAGTATATTTTTAGAATAGTACACTGTCCTCGATTCATTTCTCTTTCTCATCCGCTGCCAACATCAATATTCAAATCATTGCGCTGCCTATTTTTAAAGCAAGGGCAAGGTTAAGTAAGGGTCAAGATTGGAGTTTGATATCTTGCAACAAAGAGAGGGCCGGGAAGGCCACGTATCGGAATGAGAGACGACCTACTTGAGAAGGAATTGTATGCCGATATGAAGAGAAGGGCTGAAGATCGGCTAAGGTAGAAGGTTTGGACACCAAAAACCTGCCATGTGACAGACCACTGAAGAGAGAGAGTTCAATATAGATGGTGCGAGTATTGAAGCCTTGCCTGAGGACACAAGCAGAGCAGCAGTGCCTGCTTGGCGTCCATCAACCGTAAACTCTGTCTGACGATCCACCACCACCCCTGACCTCTCCACCCCAGGGCCCGATACCAACACCTAACATAACGTATCGCATTCATCATTATTAAGTTCACGAAAAACTGCATACACGGTACCAGCGAAAGATTTATTTGAACTTTCAACCATCAAAAATTGCAATTGCAATTGCCTGCAAATATATACACCACTCAAACCCATGGATCTGCGGACAAACCCTGTGGGGGCGGCGGCTCTGCTGGCAGCCTGGGGGCTGCGGCTGGCTGGTCCCTGAGGCAGGAATGCGGAATCCGGGCCTGACAATCACGGGACCCGATGGGGTCGCCAACACCACCACCACTATCAAAAATAGCCCCGCGTTCTGTGATTTCCGCGGAGTGGTTGGTGTGCAGGAGGCCCTTCACACACCGCCAGAGAGCGCGAGGGTCGTGAGA
>JAQIWG010005979.1:0-13848 GCA_034695025.1 Chamaedrilus cognettii | reverse complement strand
CTATCTTATTGTAAGATTTTATATTCTTTTTTTAGAATATTACTTAATGACAAATGTCACAACAATCAATTTTCCAACGTACAATACAGTGTGACAGGGCTACACGCCTATAGTAGCTTCACACGGAAATAGCTTCCGTATGAGAAGGCACACGCTAGGCCATAACACTTTATACACAGTAGTTAAAATCAAATGAATTTCATGATGGAATAACAACAAGAATATCAAATCAAATACGAGTCAAATGAAAAAAACAAGTTTATCATGTTTACCTACGCTCTTCTCTTCTCACTCGATCCCATAATTAACTCTCGAATAAACAATTAAAATAGTTCTAAACCGAATTTTTAACATTGCACCATTTTAAGGCCCCCGTTAAATCGCCGACCTGGAATATTTACGCTTGGAACTTGAGGTCGATCAGGTGTTGAAGGGCCCGGCACAACTGGACCCGGGATCACTGAACCCGGGATCACTAGACCCGGGATCACTGGATCCGAGATCACTGGCGCTGGGGTGTTGAGATCGGTGTGACGGACTGTAGCCGGGGGCTGTGGTTGGTCATCGAGCTGGGCGGGGTCGGGCCGTTGGGACGGATCATCCTGCAGGTTCAACCAATGCAGAGTTGCAGAAATGCTCTTCTTCATCATCATTATCATCATTTCCGTACCCCCTGCAGGCCCGTGAACAAAGAATTGGCTAGCAGCCCAGAGATCCCCTGCATTCACTTGTAAAGAGTGAAATTTGTACACAAGCTATACTAATAATTAGTTTCTTGATTTGAACATAACTTACAACATCAAATTTCTAAACATTGCATGACGCTGCATGAGCATCTAGATTGATGAACATCTTCTGGATGAAGAGAGACAAGTTGCAGTAGTGCTGAACATCAATTTGCCTAAATGATTAACTGTCATCTAATATAATTATAGATTCTTCACCATTATAAAAGACTGTTACGAATAAGATTAAGCCTACAGGCTCAATACAAAACAAGCCATGAAAAATTAGATTCGACAACTATGTTTTCAAGCAGACACGACAAAGTGGGGGTTGGGATGTCACCGGCTTGGGTTTTTTCTTGCATTGCGACGGGTCCACTGGATCCATTGCGGGGTGGGGGCGAGGCTTGTGCGGTCTGGCATTTTTTGGAACGGTCGGCTGGTCCACCGTCGCTTCATTCTGTTCGTCGGGTCTGCGCAAACACAGGCTAACCCTCACCCTAGCTTTCAACTCTAAAGCGCGCACACGCGCAGATTATCCTATATACAGTTTGACCTGATGCGCATTTCGCCGATGCATTCCATGCAGTATTCCTGGCGTCGAGGTTAAATTTAGGATTTTCACGTGTATCGGGTCAAACGGCATAGGAGACTCATACGCATACATGCCTAAGGCGTGCATAGTGTATACGACATGCGTGATTTATTTTTAAGTTTAAGCGCCGCGTGTAGTAGCGAAGACTATGGCAGTCCAGTTTTGTGTGAAGGGCCATGCACAGATCGCGCCCCCCCCCCTCTTAGTCGCATTTTACGACTCACCCAAGGAACTCCGGGCTGCAAGCCAATTCTTTGGTCCCCAGCCTGCACGGGTAACGTCATGCGTGTATACCTGTGGTTAGGCGTTTACACGCCTAATCATGAATAATCGTAACTAAAGCGTGTACAAGCTAGACGAAAAGTGTCTACACGCCTAGATTGAAAGCTGGAGCAAGATCAGCAGCAAGAGGTCTACAAGAGATCCAGCTCTTGACATGTCTATGCAATTCTGGAATCAAAATGTCCTAGCATTTCATGCCATTTACTTTTTGTCTCACAAAAAAAATTGTCCCGTACAATGTATTTAACCTCTTTTTGTATCGGCCCACTTTAAAATCAATTCATATCCCGATTGGTATAGTCGATCTATAGTACTTATCAATATGAAGAAAACTGACAGCTATAATACAATCAATTATAAAGGCAACACTGAAGCAAAAAAGCAAATGTTTGATGTACAGAACAAGCGATTAGTTGTACACGGTATTAGCCTGCTTAAGCCCTAAACGGACAGAATTCTTATAAAAATTAAAGAACAGTTGCAAAAGTGCAGCAGAGCGAGATAACATGCCTGTTTTGCAGTCCACTACCATTTAAATCGTAAGGAACAAATTACCCCAATGGTTGGTCCAAAAACGGATCAGGTGTGATGACAGGCGCATCCTCCAAATCTGAACCAACTGGGCCAGATTTCTGAGGAAAAAATGAAAAGAATGTAAAATTATTCATTCAATATTAGCCAATAAAATGTCACATGAACGTATGCGCAAGATTAAAGAATTAACAAAAAACATTAAAGTTCAGGCAAAGCTGTAGCTAAATGTTTTTGTTAATTCTTAATCTTACTGATACGTGTATATGACATTTTATTGGTTAGAATATAAAAATTACCTTACTTTGAATTAATATTGGAATGCATTAATTAAAAAAAGCACCGCACAACTAACTAATCGCCTTTTTTGTTATCTAATCTGTTGATGTCCATGTTTTCACACAGATTTAGATGTTTGTGCTCTTGTGAGAACTGCAGGAGCGGGTTTTTGAGACCGGAGGCCCTTCCTGACGCCAACCAAATAAATACTTATCTGGCACGGGGTTAGCAGTTAGCTACACTTGTGCGTTTAACAACCTTGCTTAATTTTAGTTATTTTTTGTCGATGTCTAGCTAGCATCAACATCTTCATGCACATCAATATTCACATGGCTACAAATATTGGCGCTTATACGAGTACGGTTACAACAAATCGTCAACAATTTTACTGTTCAAAACTCATTGTATAAACTACATTGTGCATAGTCAAAATGATATAATAATATTGCAATATTATCCTAAACATCACAATACTGTATGTATTTATTTTTTAATATTATTTAATGAAGAGTAGTACATCCGTGTGAAGCAAAAAGACTACACAGTCCGGTTCAGTGCAAGGGAGCCTGTACAGAACTGCTCCCGCTTGTTTAGTCGCCTTTTACCACTCACCCGAGAAGCTCTGGGCTGCAAGCCAATTCTTTGTTCCGCAGCCTGCAGGAAGCTGCATGTATTATATTGCACAGCGTCATAATTTGTATTTCATTTAAATCTCACCGGTGGAGGAATTTGCGTCGAATCTAGCATTGTGATCACGCTTTTTTGTACCTGATTCTGATCAACTTGGTCTAAACACATACAGTCAATCACTTAATTTCCTTTAAAATTTACCTTTTCATTCATAAATACCTAATTTTGCATTTAATTAATACAACCATACAAATATACTATTTAGCAATATAAGCTACATTCAAAAATTAAAGTACAATTAAAAACAGATTAAAAAAAAACACAAGCTTAAACTGCTATTAAAAATCCTCTTTATCTTACTTACAATATCTGAGATAATTTTAAAAACTGAATTCACATCCAAAGTTTTCAGATTGCTCATTTAATTAATAGTTTCAATTTCAATTAATGAAGATTATCAAATTCACGATAAAGAACCAAATTATAGTTAACATATAAGAGCATTATTGAAATTTATAGTTAAAGCAAAAACAAGCATTAGATAAATGCCAATTTAATGTCTAGAAGTGACAATTTAAAAACATTGAGTAAGTTCGCATCTGAAACAAATTTAATATACATTTTAAAATATAGTTCAATAAAATGACTATTCATTAATAATCATTTATTTCTTTCGCCACTGAGGCAGACAATATATCAAGATAAACAAGCAGCATCAAAACAAAGAATCAAAGCAACTCAAAATAACTGCTAGGCTACGAAGGATGTGGAAGTACTTTAAATGGATAATTTGTTCTGCTTAAAATTTAATCCATGATTCAAAATCAGACTACATTTAAAGCTTTTCAAAATACAATTTTTTCATTAAACCGTTGTTCATAGCTCTCAAAATTACAAAGTTAAAACTAGAGCCAAAACTATTTCAAATGCATACATTTCAGCAACTTTGTTCCAATAGCAAATAATGTACATCAGTCAGCAGCAAGGTAAATTCGCCAAAATGCTAATTTTTAAACGTTTAGTGCTTGTAGGTAATTGCTACAAATAAAATGCTACAAATCAAAATTAATTTGTAGGGCAGAACTATGTAGAGCTCTACAATAGTCCATTCACTACTGACATTGGAACCCATCTCTAAAGCAATGCTATAGTCCAATTATCAGTTCAAGACTGCCACTGCGTTAGGAAGGTTAATAATAGTTCAAATTCTTTGCTGGGACACACAAAGAAGGAATCAGCAACAAGGCCTCTCTCAAACACTGCGTCTACCGTAAACTATGCTGCTAGCTATACCTGATCTTCAATATTAGCTTCAGTTCACGCGGCCAATAGAAATTCAGTAACAGCCAAAGCCGCCAACACAGGGCATTGACTATTGACATCGACAATCCCTTGTATATGGCACGCGCTGACAGCCACTAGCGGTGATCGGTGATCGGGATGTCCATTGTCCAATATTTTATCAGTTTCACACGCTCCCTTCTTTTCCCAGTCAGGCACAGTGGTAAATCTAGCTGGAGGGGGGGGCATGATGGTCATGGTCCCCTCCCCTAGATACGCCACTTCGTCTGGAACAATTCTTTTTATATCTCCCAAAAAATAAAACTGCAAGTCTGAAATTCTCTCCTCTCGACTAGCCGACAGGTAATTGAAAGCAGCCTCAAATTTGAAAATGCACCCCTAAAAAGGCCGTTAACCTCAAAAAAGCACCCCAAAAAGCGCTATGAAAAGCATACATGAATCCTTAAATATTCTTAAAATTCTTTCAGCACCGTTTCTCCCTCGCCAGCTCAGATAAGTTTGACCATATCCTGTAAATAGCTTCCCCCCCCACTTCACCTCTCAGGTGATCCTATAGCATCTACTCGTAGCAGACGGGTCTCCACTTGCAGCATCAAAGGACTGATAACCTTTGATACCAACGCTTGTCCAGAACCGGTGCAAAAGTAGGCAGACAGTTGCGTGGTTGTCAATTGGCAAAGTTTCAAAATCAATAATGAAACGCCCACACACAGTAAAGCGTCATCGAAATTTACCAGCATTGCAAAGCGCCTGCCACTGACAGACTGCAAGTCTGCAAACATTTTTCACACGTTTTGTACAATTTAAATTTTGCAATTTGATTTCAAAGGGGAAACGCAATCGCATGTCGCGGCTCGATCCCCTCACGGGGCTAGACTCTTCAACACTTTTAATCTTGTTCTCAGACGTCAAATAGACTTTATCATACATACATAATAATGTAGTGTAGGAATATTATCGATGTGCCTTCTTTTTATCATGTACCGTTTTGCAGATGTTAGGCTTCCAAGATTGACATTGTATTTCAAATTGTATTTCAAATTGTGTTTTTATGATCGATATTAAAAAAACAGATAGTTATGTAGAAAGACATTTTAATAACGTAAGTATTTGTATAATAAACATATCAAATGTTTAAAAAATGTGCATGCAGTTAAAATCTAGTTTTAAAACTTGTACCCAAACATATTTTTAAGACGAATCCGATCAAAGCACAATTAAAAAAGCAAATCATTGAATTTGAATATGTAGAGAAGCCATTGATTTAGTTTGTTGACTCTGCATCAATTCCTGCAACATAACATGTGCGCTTTGCACTGAACTACTGATTTGAAATCCATTACAGTCTTGCAGGTCCTTCATCAAGGCTGTCAAACTCAAGTGTAGCTAGGTGCAACACACCGTGCCAGAAACATTAGTCCGGTTGGTGTCAGAAAGGGCTTCCGGCTATAAAACCCATTTCCAGCAGTAATCACCAGGGAGCGAAAGTGTCTATTCCAGTTCTAAACATGGCAATCTTGAAGAAAAGATGACAAAAAAGACACTTAATTAGTCAGATAAATAATTACACCGAATAATAATCATCACAGACATGCCTTCATGTCTTATACGCGCAGACTTATGATGAAAGTACACCTTTCGGTCAAAACGAAGGAAGCGGTGAAAACAAGGAAGTCTTGTCGTTAAGGACAGTATTAAAAGGACCTAGAGACGCCGATTGCTTGCGGTCGTTTTGTCATGACGTGCACACCTTTCGGTCAAAATGAAGGAAGTTTTGTTGTTAAGGACTAAAGTCTGTATAGATTACTATAGAGCTCGTCCAGCCGACCTGACGTCATGATCCTTAACAAAAAGAATGCTGCATGCAGCATTCTTTTCGTTCAGGTCACAGTGACCTGAAGGACGGCAGTTGGCGTTCGTTTGACCGAACGACCACAAGCAGTCGGCGTCTCTACGGCCTTTTAGTACTATCCTACACACGACAAGACTTCCTTCGTTTTCACCGCTTCCTTCGTTTTGACCGAAAGGTGTACTTTCACCATTATGCTTCGGGCCGCCGCCCGTCTGCATCTGACGACTCTTGCTCGCCGACGCGTTGAACTGCGCTGCACACGCAGCACCGAACACACCGCTGCGGTAATGCTTCAACTTCCTACTCGCGTTATAGGCTTACGGTTGAACGTTTTTTTATGGCGGGGGGGGGGGAGGGGTTATAATAATCGACACCGAACAACGAGAAAATGCCACCGGAAGTTGCCACCCTCAGTACTTATTCACTACAGTATCGTGACGTCACAGATTTCAAGCAAAATAATTGATGTTGTCACTGCATTCAAATTAAGATCATTTCTTGTGGAGGTTATTTTTACTTTTCTTAAAATTATAAATATATTGCGCGTTTTTTTTTTCGAATGGCACTGAACGGTTGTCGTTAAATTCCATTCCTTATGGAAAAATTTGCTTAGCCGGGCGTAAAGGTACGTCTGTAGAATTTACCCTAAGCTTTAACTAAATAACATGTAAGACAAACTTAGCTAAGAACTTTCAAGAGCATCTACAACTTGTAACAAAATTAGGGTACATGTAACTTGCAAAAACTATTCAACACGTTACTATGTATTAGATGAGATGATTGACATGTATAAGGAAGTATGATCAATAAAAACGCTGTTAAAACAGTTCAAACGAATGCTATAAAAGAAAAGAATATGATTCCAAAGCTGAACTTGAACAGACAACTGATATAGCAACTGTTCAGCAATCCTTATGATTCTAAATTACCCGTTCTTCCAGCACGTTCATGGGCTTCATAAACTAACTGCAATTGACAGTGAATTTTAGCATTTGACTCGAGGATGCTTGGCACTATTTGCAAGTTTACGCATTTTTTATGTGCGTTACCGCAATCATCATCATCGTTAGCGGTTTTCTCCTCCATTTTCCGTGCTAGCACAGATTAAACATCTGCAGCCATGGACACACACCCTCACGTGCCCTGACCCCACGAGGAGTATAAAGAGCTGAGAGGCCTTCAAAGGGAGTAAACTACAATTAAGCGGACACTTAATTAATAAAGGAGATGATGACCTCGGTCCAGAGTTTGCAGAGACGCTGTCAGTCGCAAATCTAAGCCTAACTAACGCGAAGCCCAGGTGACTAGGCATCAAACTCTGACTCCACCTCCCCAGCATAGGCTAACAGCCCTCCTTACCATGCCCGCCCATCGTTACATATCCTCTAACCCGAGCATCTGACAGATAGGTTTACGCTACACACTGTACGCATTTTTGAACTTGGCGAACAAAATTTGAGATGGCGCAAAAAATGTAATCAGCAAACGGTTGGCGCTAACAAAATTAAACCAGCAAAGCACTGGACATACGTGACAAAAATCAATAAAAATTCAACATAAAACCACAAGACATTCATCAATGAATCGTGCCATGCATTGCCGACTGCCATGCAACTTCCCACACACAAGATAAAACGTTGTTATACACACTGTACCATATCAGGGCCTGATCTGGGTCTCGAAAAACATATTTTTACACATTATTTTGTTGCTTTTGGGTGCAATTGTCTAATTTTTTTAGTCTAAAGTCTAAAGATTTATCTAATTTATTGCTCTGTTCATCACCATAGAGCCAGTAGCTGAGCTTCTAGAAACGATGAATGAATAAAAAATTCGCCAAGGGCTTTCGCCAAATGGAAAAAAAACCTCAACTAATTCTTTTTGAGCGATTTTGGCGACTGGCAGATCAAGCCCTGCTATATATTGTTATATGTTGTTCCATCTAGCATGCATTCTGCATGCATTACGTATATGCAGAATATCACTTGACATGCAGCTTATTTTGAAGAAAATTTGCTTACCCCATCCGGAATTTGATCGGGATTGATGTAATCCGCAAATCCATTGGGATCAATGACTTGATCCGGGACAGGGGGACGAAGAGTTGTACGGACATCACGCCTGGTCTTCGGCAAATCTATGCCGCCACCACTAGATTCACAAAAAAGGAACCCAGAGATCAGTCCTAGGACTTTTCTTTTATTGCAAGCATGACAAACACATGTACTAGATACAATAGTGACCCTAGCGCTAGTACACGGCGTAGTCAGCGAGTAATACAGGTTAACCAGCAGTCCCAGGTGTTAACTCACAGAGACGTCAATTGTAACAGAACAGTAACGCCAGCTATCGTCTTGAAGATCTATCTTCTTGAGACCTATCGTAGTCTCAGTAACTGGGATCTTCAGGGATCTTCACTGGGTTTTTAGTACACCAAATGAATAAACTTATAAGATACACTGGCGAAAAATTGGGATTGGTTCCGTAGACATATCCGGTAAATAAATATAAACAGAGTAATAGATATATTTTGTAATCAATTTAGTGTGCTAGCACCATTGACATAAAAATAAATGGACTATTCATGCAAATTTCAAAAACGTTAGACCAATGAAGGCAATGTTATAAAATGTAAACAACATTAAAATGACTTCTGATTGGACGCATTGAGGTTGTGACCCTGTCAACATCCCAGCATGCACAACGTGCGCAGCTCATCCCGCAATGCTATATACCGGAACAAATCACCCAAAAAATTAACGAGATGCGAATTTTTCAAATCAAATTCAAAACTAACGGTTTCTTATTAGAAACCAGTTAATTATTATCTGTATCTGTTGCGTGATTTTGTTACGCCACATTAAGAAAATTGATGCTTGAAATAAAAAAAATTCTACATCTTTGATGACATTTCTTGGAAGTTAATTATAGGCCTAATTATTCAGCATCACAAATGTCATAGCTTTGGTTGTTGAAGTAACTTCGGTGACCTTTGATCCGCGGGACAAACCTTGGCCTAGATAGATCCATGGCCTTGAAGGGTCAGCTCCTTCCTCTCAGCGACAGGCCTTGGCTAGCGCTGGCAGAAAATTAATGACCTTATGTGCACCTTGACTGATAGACATTGGGTGTTATTTGTACTTTTGGCAGCAAGCTCTCGATCAATCATAAAATGACCATCTAACACTATGCAGCATAGTTCACAACATGTCTTAATGTCAACATACTCGTTTCCATGAGGTGGTGGAGGCGATTTGGGGCCCCTTCCAGATTTGAAGCCCCGTCCAAAAATTTGTTCCCAATCCTCTGCAAAGTAGAACAAGTTTCAGATTTCTAATATTGTCAAATCAGATCAAGATATAAAAATTGACAAGTCCATTCACAATTTACTCTTAAATAGATGACGCACAATGACATAAAAGCAGATATGTTAACACTAAAGCAACAGCTATAAAAATTTATTCATGCGGGCCAGTAATTGATGCACAGTATTTTGGCCAAAGTCACCAGGTAAACTCGCAAAATAAAATTGCAAATCTTGACATTTAAAATTGTATTTGTGTACTGAGGTAACGACCACAACGCGATTGTTGCATATATTTCGGCAATAGAGACGAGATGAAATCATTAAAGAAATATATTTCAGCGCTCCACACTCCACAGGGCATGACAAATCTGTGAAAATTGTAATTTACTATAGTTTATCAAAGAGCAGCGCATTAAATCTGACACAAAAATGTCAAAACAGGTCAAAATATTTGAAATTTTTTATTGATTGAGACATATGTGCTCCGAAATAGACAGAAATTAACACAAACATTAATGAACGTTTCAGTAATCACCTATCATAGGGCATTACCGTCATCCAATTAACACATGTAATGTATAATTATCGCTTGCAATATCATCCGCAGAAGTAGAGTACTCACCGAGAAGGTAGCAGATCTGCTTGCTGTACACGCGACACACCCCGAGCAAGAGCGTGCTGGACAGGTACAGAGAGAGGCGCGGCTTGTGGCCGGTCTCAGTTGGCGTTGCTTTCAAAGTCACGTACCTCACGATCTCAGAGCTACGGAAGCAACACAGCAAAGGCTGACATATTAATCACAGCTTCATATACAGCGTTGCTATTAACAGCACTGAACATGGAAGCAAATCCGACGTTAAGCAATAAACTAAACCTTTAAGACCGAGTTGCTCAATCAAGAGTTATTCGGCTTTATATAATCAGAGAACAAAAGTGACGTCATACCTCAATCAGATCGCTCAAATTAGAGATATTAAAATAATTCACTGTTATTTGAATGATCTTAGATCATTCGAATAACTCCCTATTGAACAACTGGATCTAAGAGTATGATTTGAAGAACACAGTTCAGTCTTAAGTTATTTGCAGATGCAGAATGGGCGAGAAGGCCAGAAAACAGCACGAGAACTGAACATCGCCTCGATCAAAGATAAATGGGCCCACTGATCTACCATTTTGTCATTTTGTAACTCAGTTCCATATATGTTTCCCATGCAATAACTATCAAATAGCAGCTGACTTCATGCCATATGGTCGCTACATCAAACAGAGTCAAAATATGGCAGTAAGTCAATTCCCTCTAATTCGCTAACAGATAATCCAATGTCAATTCTTGTTCAGAAGCAGGAGTTTCACAACAATAGTATACAAATCAGTGCCCCAAAAGCATACTATTGTAAATAAATCAGTACCATAATCTTTATATAAATATTAATTCGCATCGTAATTAGCAAATAATTATAAATCAGTATAATTAGTATGACAATGAGCATACAAGATTCCCGAATAATAAATAAGAACTGACCAGGATTCCACAATGTCGACACGCAGGTACTCTTCGCGCTTCAGCGTGTTTGGTCTGGTGGCCGCAACCCTGCACCCAATACATAATCATCCAAAACATAATGATTTACAACTCTACTTTGTCCGTTAGTCCTAAAAAACTAATTTGAAACTAAATTGATTACCGTACTTCGAGAATCTGTGCTATATTGTAAAAAAAATCTCATTGTGAGTGCAGTCTTCATTGTTACACATCATGGTTTCATATTTAATTAAAATCTCCGGCTGTGATAGGGTAGCCTAAAAACTTCTGAAGCTTTAACAAAACTTGTAATAAGTATTTTATTGAAACAGCTAAATTCATCAATGAGTTATCATAGTACATGCAAAATTTCATATATTGACCTTCAATAAATATTTTAAGAGACTACGTCAAACCACCTACAAAAGATGGCTCTAACCAAGATGAAAACGCTATGGATATTTGAGAACTGCGCAAACAATGCTGTGTGATACATGCGGTAAATCTTGTTGTGCACTATTAATATGACCCAATACTCTAAACAGTACGTTGACAATTAAATTTAAGTCATCTTTAATACGAGAGAACAAACTACTGCTCCTCGGGTCACAGAAAAAGTCGATCTCAAGATTTTTCATCAATTCAACAAAAGTTAACTTTGACGACACCATCTGATGTTAAGTTTTCAAAAATATATTGCAGCTAAATAGCCATTACTCCTACAACCATCCATCATCCTAACATTACCACATTCTTGGAAGAAGACTCGAAAGACGTAGGGTAATTAAGCAGCTGTATCTTAATGTCACGTCAGTCTTAGTAAATAGATAGGGACTACCAATTTGGAATGTGCACACTGTTCTGACTTCAATCCTGCATTGAAAGCAAATTCTCAACGTGAGCCGCAACTGCATGCCTCAAAATGCTGTTAGCAAGAGTTTAATAAAGAGTTCAATCCTAATAATATAAAGCACACTCCACATTAGTATATAGGCCTAGACGCAGAGCATAGGCCTACAGCGTAACTCTCGTTCAGGCACGAAGTATTATGTGTTCCATATGCAAAGTAGGCATGTTCGTTTACCATATTACGCCAAATTTTCCGCCTCGTTTCTGTAGCCTTTCAAGGTTGTAGAACATGGTTGCTCAATAGAGTGAATACAGTATCAGTGCTTGCTCAACTGATATACTGCTGACTCGAAAACCAACCAAATCTAAAAATTACGACAACCTGACTTGCATTCATTTTGGTTTGAATAAAAGGCCATAATTATATTTAAATGGAACTGCCATAGACGGATGATAAAATCGTTAATTGACTGCTACGATTTATACTTATAATAGCTAGCCTACATTAGTTTCGAAACTTAAAATATTGATATCAAATAACATTTTTTAAACAATTGACGGCTATTAGTTAAATATTCGATGCACATTTCGCTCAAAATCTTTGTCCAACGTTTAAATTACACGGTTACAACACTTGGTTATAATGTCGAAATAATCATAACCGTCCAAAAATTAAGGATCGTTATTTGGAAATGGTTACAGGCACGCGGAGAAACATAACCTGCATGGACAAAATGCTAGGGCTCAAAACCTCGTCTAGTCCTCATATTAACCTAGCCCTAACCTCACCCTAACCTTAACGCTCGAGGTCCCTGATGACGTCTTTCGACGCCGAAACGGACTATAAGCCCAATATTATTTTTATAATCGTGTTTATTAGCTTAATAAAGCTCCTGCACGCAAGTTTTAAACACTCATCAGGAATATTATTATTATTATTTATTTTTATTTATAATCTTTTTTTTTGCCCTCGGTACTGCGTTCCCGAGGGACTTATAAAAATTGGTGCAAACGTTTGGTCTGACACGGCTAGCACTCGGAATCAGATGGTTAGATAAAAGTGCCCTTGAAGCACATACAATTAAAACACTGGATGACAACTGAGAGGCGCTGAAACAAGAACGCGCCCTCGCGGGTGTCGCCAGTGATTGCGGCGATGCGGCGACCAAGCTCGGCAAGAAACACCAGCGCCTTGGAGTTGATGGGTCCGACGGTATCAAGTGCAAAAACGACCTTTTATTATTATCATTATTATTATTATTATTAACGCAACCCTAACCCAGCATGCTAACCATTATGCAGCCCTAATCCAAATTTAATGGCTACGAGTCATGTATACATGTATTGATCATAACACGCTCCGCTTCCTGTTTCAAAAGTTCTAAGTTTGCGGTTGTAATTATTTCGAAAGGGAGACAATGCTTAGCATGAGAAGCATGTAAAATTCTTTGCCAAATAAAGGCTGAAAGAATTAGTAAAAATCTGATCTTGCACGAAAATTTCCGAATTCGAAAAACTCCGAGAATTTAGTTTAAATATTAAAAAAATCTGAAAATTCAAATTAGCGCGAAAACGCATTTGACGGTTGACTAGGTACTAACTGTCAGTAGTCAATGGACCAATCAGCATTCGTTAACCTGACTCGACAAAGCGAATATTAGCATAGAGCATCAAATACAAATTGTGTGATTTACGCTTTATTATTGGTCGTAAAAATATTTGACTGTATCAGAGCAATGCGGAAAGTGTCGTCATCATAAGTTTTCGATGTTCGTCAAGGGACTTACTTATTCCCGTTTCCTTATTCTATATTTTACCGGAGCATGTTCTAATATTTAAGGGATCTTCTCCACGGTAATAAATGTCTCCTTCAGGCCTACAACAATGACCGAGATGCTCGAGATAGAGATAATAATAGAAAAGGAGTGGCTTGCGATTCGCTAAATATTATTCAGTTATCAGTTATTGTAA
>JAQIWG010005978.1:0-13851 GCA_034695025.1 Chamaedrilus cognettii | reverse complement strand
CTGCTATGATTTATCTATTGTGTGGTGTCTATACTAGACAATTGTATTGGACAATATCTATTTATCGTATTAATTTACCAACAAAATCAAATAGGATCATTCATGCTATCATTTAATTTTTCTCTCATTGCGTTTACATATTTATATTTGTTTGAATTAATTTGTGTCTATCGCTTGCGATGAAATAAAGATTTCCATTTCCATAACTGATAATCTGTTGATTAGCATTTTAAAATTATAAAGAGAAATTATACTGCAATATGCTCGCTGTTGTGACTCCTCGATTACTTCTCGCTTCCAAAAGGAATAAATTAAATCTAGGCCTATAGAAACAACATTAGTTGACACTGATGCTTCTAGTGGTGTTATATTAATTATATTACATGCAACGAACAGTAAAAACACTTCGCATTTTATTATCAGACTTCAAAAGGCCCGCATCGATGAAAAAAACATTGCAAAACAATATTCAGAGGCTAGCAATCTGTAACTGTTTTGTAGAGTTATCTCGGTGTTATCTTGGGATATCTCAGTTTATCTCAGATTTTCTCGGGTTATCTCGGATTATCTCGGCATTTATACCTACCGCCAAAATAGATGCGTACCGCTATCTACACAAAATAGTGAATTCGTTTTTTCTCTCTTTTTTATATCTGAGAAGAAATCCGAAGAAATTCGCTTTTTTTATTCCGATAGAGAGATCGATATTTTCACTGACTCCGCCCAGACTCCGCCCAGTCTTGTGTTACCAAACGGCTATTGTCTAGTAACTATAAAATTTAGATAATAACGCAACAGAGCTTGTGATTACAGTTGATAACATCTCTCTTAGCTCACGGTGCTCGGCCCTTTTATACCAGTGTCCAAGGCCGATGCCTAGACTACAAGAATTCACATTAACATTTCAACATTAATCCAGATTCCACTCAATGACATGAGCTCGACAGTAATAGAACAGAATGTCACCGAACGTCAGTTTAGCAATTTAGCGATAAAACTTAGTATAATATAGGACTAAATAAACTAGCACAGATGCAAAGAGTCAATTTCCTTCGTACCAAGTCATTAAATAAGGAAGCTCGCTGTCACCGCTGATATCCACATGTCCTGAAAAATGAGTTCCAAGACGAATAGGCGCTAGCATGTTGACAACACGCCTACACGAGAAATGGATTCAAACTGGAGAGATCTCAACATACGCAAAAATATAGACAGGTAATAAGTAAGCTGTGTCAGCTACTTCCTACTGTAACACTTGACCCAGATATATCGGTCGTGTGACTCGTCGGAGTCGCGAGTCCGAAAAGTTTGCGAGAAGCTGCATTTCTGGGATTAGCCTATCTTGCAAAGTAGTTCGTTTATGAATCGCTTTGATTCGATTAAAATCGAGAAAATTAGTTATCGGTTGTACATCTGACCTGATTAAATAATTGGATATCAGAGATCTTATCCAAACGGCCTAATGCACAACAGTCGCTTGTCGCACATTTATATATTTTGGCCGTCGCTATACTACGGCGTATATCTTCCTTTTAAAGTTGGAACCATTACTATTATATAACAATAGTTTTGAAAAACTTTTAACAATATATTCTTCATTTAGAGAATATGTTCAATCAACAATTTAGGAAAAAAAACTATCAGGGTCCATCTGGCCCAACGTTACTGACACCTCAATATTAAAATTAAATAAGCTAAGCTCACATAAACAATAGCAAAGCTGAAGATCCATCCTATATTATATAGCGTCAGTGTTCCTCTGATCGAGAGATCATTCCCTCTGCGTGGCAAGTGAAAGGCGTTGCCTCAAGTAGGTCTACAAAACGCTTACGCTATGCTCACTCTTTTTCTCACGCTAGGCCTACAAAACTCTTACAAAACGCTCTCGTTTTTCCACGTGACAGCCGACATACGCTTATAATGCCGACGTCAGTGACGAAGCGTTGCGCCTGTTCACCCCAAATGCAACAGGGAAGGTGAAGGAATTGTGCTACGAGATGGAAAGATACAAGTGGAATGTGCTAGGGTTGGGTGAAGTTAGTGGCTGAATTTCGGAGACACATCAACGGACGATGGTCATAAGATCTGGTACAGTGGAGAGCAGACTAAACATGAACGAGGAGAAGGGAAAATGGTGCAAAAAGACTCGAATAACTCCGTATTAAGTTAGCAACCAGTTTCAAGGAGAATAATCAGCATACATTTAGCATGCACACCTAAAACATCAACATAATTCAAGTCAATGCACCGACCAATAACTCATATGAAGACGAACACGAAGACTTTTACAGCGAATTAGAAACTTGCCAACTCTCCAAAAAGCGATATCCTCATTATCTAGGGGGACTGCATGGAACGCAAAAAGAGGCTCAAAAACACATAAGGACTGGTCTGGGACGACAGAAAAATTTTCATGGGGCGAAACAAATGAGCGAATACGTCTACTCCAATTTGCCCGTCTACACAACCTAGTTGTCGCTAATGCGCTACGTCCTTCCAAACCGTCCAGAAGAACAACTTGGCACGCCCAAAATTCAGAATACAGCAACCAGATAGACTTTATCCTGGCATTCAAGGGTTTCAGCCAGGCATATTCACGAATAAAACACGAATCTTCTCGGGAGACGATGTGGGAAGTGACCACGATCTAGTTATGATGACAATAACGGTGAAACTGAACAAGCGCCAAAAACCTAAAAACCCACAGATAAAATTAAATCTTGAGAAACTTAATGACATAGCCGTCGCCGAACGATTCCAAGCCAAAATTCGAGGATAAATTTGCACCATAGCTACTTTTAGAAGACATAAACCAACTGATAGAAGGCGTAACAACTGCAATAAATGAAGTAACAAAGGAGGTACTTGGAGAAAAGAGAAGGATAAAGCAGCAATGGATTACAACTCAGGCACTAGATCTTTGCGATAAATGAATAAAACTAAAAAGCAAATATGGAAATATAACACTCAAAGAGAAGAATATAATAAATGTACAGATTACAATAACGGTCGAAGTTCGAAAAGAAATACGTTAGGCAAGAGACACTTGAATAAATCGAAAATGTGGAACAGTATAGAAAATGAACTTGCTGTCTATAGCACAAAAAAGGCATTTGAGATAGTTAAGAAAGTAACGAAAGGACACACTATCCGGGTTGCACTAATCGAGGACAAAACTGGAAACACCCTGTCTGACTCGACGGCGGTAGCGGGGAGATGGAAAGAGTACTGTGAAGAACCGTATAATTATAGAGCAGATGTTGACACCGACATCCCTCAAATACTCTCAAATATACAAGAACAGGAGGCAGACCCGCCGATAATCCTTGAGAAAGTTGTCAATGCAGTCAAAATCTTAAAGAAGGACAAATCACCTGGATTCGACAACATACCAGTCGAACTTTTAATAAACAGAGGAGATAGTACAAAGCAATCCTGAAAATTTGTCAAAAAAGCTGGAGCACAGGAACCTGGCCCAAAAAGTGGACAAAATCAGTTATCAAAACCATTCCAAAGAAAGAATAACTTGTGAACGTGTAATAACTATCGAACAATAAGCCTAATATGTCATCCTAGTAAAGTATATCTGCAAATCCTACTAAACCGACTCAAGCCACAATTCGAGAAGTTACTCTCTGAAGAACAAGCTGGTTTCCGGTCTGGTATAAGTACGATAGAACAAATCTTAAATGTGAGATCGTTGAATGAGAAAAATGTAGCACACAATAACGAGATAGCCTACATCATAATTTTATAGACTTCACCAAAGCATTTCATAAAGTTTGGCATGAAAGGTGTGGGCAGTGATGAAAAAACACAACATTACCCAGACGCTAGTGGCATGCATCCAGTCCCTATATATATATGCTGAAAGTTCAGTTTTAATAGACTCTCAGCTCTTGGGTTCAAGACAACAACTGAAGTTAGACAGATGTCTACTTTCTCCCGCCCTCTTCAGCCTGTTTCTCGAACAGATAATGATGGAGGCGCTAGAATCATTCGAAGGATCGATATCTATCGATGGCCGAAAAATTTCCAACCTTAGATTTTCCGATGATATCGACATCATCACGGCTGGAACAAGAAAAGAACTTATAGAACTAACATCATCGATGGACAAAATGGGTTCAGCCTACGAAATGGAAATCACTTCAGACAAAAGCAAAAGGTGTATGATTAGTACCTGTCTGTTCAAACAGATGCTACTAAACCTGAAGTAATGATCAGGGGGAAAGCACTGGAACAAGCGGACTCCTTCAAATATTTAGGATCCATCATCACAAAATACGGAAAGTAAATTGTTTACATAAAGACAAGAATCGCCATAGCAACTGGTGCACTAGTTAAATTTAAGCCAATATTTAATAACAGAACTATAAATACAAAGACTAAAATAAGGCTGATGAGATCGATCGTTATGTCGACCGCACTGTACAGCTGGGAAACGTGGACACTGCTTGCAGAAGCTGAAAGAAAGCTTAAAGCTTTTGAATTTCGATGTCTGAGCAGAATCTTAAAAATATCATATAAACACCACCGTACAAACAAATCAGTTAGAGAGGAAATTACTCAAACTAGACAACATGAATCTCTTATATCAACAGTGAAACGACCGAAGATGCAGCTGTATGGTCACATCAACAGAGCTAGCGGCCTCGCAACCACAATTTTACAGGGGGCGGAGGAAGGTTCACGCGGTAGAGGAAGACCTCGCACAACATGGCTTTAAAACCTAACTGACTGGACAGAATTATCAGTTTACGACCTCCGTACGATATCCAAAGACCGTCCAAGATGGAGACAGATAGTCATTGTTTTTGCTCATGGGTCCCCAGGATTGACGAGGTCAAGGGCTAGCCAAGCAGGCAAGATAGAAACAGCGATATAAAAAGTGAATAGATAGTATAAAAAGTAGATAAATAGGGGATAATAGATAGTAAATAGGATGTCACTATTTATTTTACTAAGCCTTTTATAGTGCATGTAGCATTTGTTAACAATAATAAACAATTAGGCTCTAGGTTAATTTTTCGATAAAAACTGCTAAATTTGCAACTTGTTTTTCTTACAAGCCTACATGAATTCAATACGTGCATTTTGAAGCTGTATTAGACCTGCTAAGCTCTCTCTAGTGCACTGCCACACGGCAGGTCCCTGCGAGGCTATAATAAGCTATGAAGCTTGTTCAAAAGACCTAGAAAACGATGCAAAAATATTATAGTAAATAAGTGACTGAGAAACTGTGGCATACATGTGCATGTAGGCCCTACATAGAGCCTTTAGGGAAAGGTGGTGTGAAAGCGCTCGGCGATTGCCCTGCACTGGGCGAGACTCATGGCGAACACGCCGATCTGACAGCGCAGATCGCTAGTGCCTTCCAGCTTGACGATTGAATAGATGATAATGTCGCCGTCTTGCACGGCGTTCGCGCGTGTGAGCAGCTCATCCGCTCCTACACTTTTCACGATGACCTTGGTAAGGAAGACAGAGACGAGCCAGCCACGCAAGGTGTGTAGTGCGTAGGCAGACAGGAGGAGGGGCGTAGAGCCAAGAATTCGTGGGTTGATGTCAATGACGTAGTGGCGCGCCTCTGCGTCCACGATGACGTCGATGCCCACGATGCCGAAGTAGCCCTTGTAGTGTAGCGCGTCAACAACAGGCGAGCAAGTCTCGCCAAGGGTGCGTTCGAGCTCGGACTGATGCGCAATGTGGAAAATGGCGCCCTGCCACGTGCAGCGAGCGTCCATCTGCTTCTCAGTGACGCCCAACCAGCGCATTGTGCCCTGCCGACTCACGTACACGTGACAGCAGTATTCGTGCGCGATACGCTCGACTTTGCACGACAGGACCGTCTCTGCGTGAGGCATCGTCTGCGCGATGAGTAGCAGCAGGCGCTGGTACTCACTCTCCGACTGTACCATCCACGTTCCGTGACCGCCTGACGATCGCGACACCTGAAATACGTGCTACATAATGTCACTTACGTAATAATAATAAATTTAATAATAATAATTAATAAGCAGATGTGCAGCTTGCTAAATTTGACCGAGGTAAAGCTGCATACCAAGCACCTCAGTTTGAAACCGCACTAATCTCATATCGACCCTTGGCCCCATGCAGCCTTCGCAGTGTATGATGCACGAGCAATACCTCCCCCCCGATGGATCGCATGATTCTGGATGAAGCCAGATATCTGGGGATTGGAAGGACTTAACGGCGTGGGATTTCAGTGACCTTGTTGTGGTTGATGGTCCAACCGCCTTAAAGCGATTGTTCTTGTTCTGTTTGAAATAGTCAGTTCTGTGAAAATTGCAAAATTATCACCAAAAATATTTTTAGGCTTGTCATTCCATTGTGAGCGCACGCAGCGAGTTGTTCGTCAATGTGGACTTACACAGGTGGCCGTTACTGGGGCTCTGAGAGCACATTTTGACGTTCATTACTGAGGGCGCAAACATTGAGTCGTTCTCCACTATCAACGCACACTACGGTCAGATTAGTAGGGGGGGGGGATGCAGGGCCGGCGTTAGGGTATGCCGCCGCCCCCCGCCGAAAGCATGCCGATGGGCCCCCCTTAGACGGCATGGTTTTGAAAGTCGTGGGCGCCCAAAAAAGTATGTACACTTTTGTTAAGGACTATGATATCAAATTCTATTTTCCATCCCAAAACAAACTCACGAGCGGGGGGGAGGGGCGGGTTGCTGACAGACTTTCCCCAAAAATCTTTCGCGCACCTGCCACATCCCAGTGGGCCCCCCAAAACCTCCCAATGAGCCCCCCAAAAAATTTGTTTTCAAGCATATCAACAGAACTTTTTGCTTCAATAGCTAGTTCAAATTGACAACTTTTCCCGCCAGTGGGCCCTCCCACAGAGCCGTGCCCCCCCTCCCCCGGCCGGTGAGCGCAGGGCCCCTAACGCCGGCACTAGGGGGGGAGGGGTTGGGGGATTGGGTGGTTGGAGGGGGGAGGGTCGTTCTTGTTCTGGTTGAAATAGTCGGTTCGATAAATTTTGCAAAATTATCACCATCAGTATTTTTTGCCTTGTCATTCCACTGTGAGCGCACGCAGCAAGTCGTTCGCAAATGTGGACATATATAGGTCGTTTAGCACTTTGAGCCGTCGACTGAGAGCACATTTTAACGTTCATTAGGCCTACCCAGAGCGCGAACAGCCACTCGTTTTCCACTATCAACGCACACCAGGGTCGGATTAGTAAGGGGGGAGGGACAAGACCCGCGTTAGAGTATGCTGCCCCCCCCCCCCGCGAAAGCATGTTGTTGGGGCCCAACAACATGCTGGTCGTCATGGTTTTGAAGTTGTGGGTGCCCAAAAAAGTATGTCCAGTTTAATTTGTTAAATGATTATGATATCCAAGTCTTTGGTGCCGACAGATTTTTTCCAAAAAACCTTTCGCATATCTACCATATCCCAGTGGGCCCCCCATGGCCCCCCGATGGGCCTCCAAACATTTCTCTTCAAACACATCAACAGAACTTTTTGCTTAAATTACTATATCAAATTGATAACATCCCGCCAGTGCATGGGCCCCCTCAAAGCCGTGCCACTCCCCCTCCCCGGACGTGAGGTTGCGGGGAGCCCTAACGCCGGCACTAGGGGAGGGGGGGGTAGGGGTATTGGGGGGTTGGAGGGAGGAGTTCCCCCAGCACTAAAATCCTAACCTCCCCTGGCTACTGTCTAAAAAAGAGAGAGGGGGTGGAGGGGTTGGACCAGAACCCACCCGCACAGAACGCGCACGGTAAGTTGAGCACACAAGGTGAACCGTTGACAACTATAGGGCACAAATCGACGATGTGATCTTCAATCCAAGAATTGACGAACATCGTGAGTCACAGCCTAGGAGTTGGCCTGAAATTAAAGACTAACAAGGACCCCCACCCCTCAAAGAATCCGACGCATTGACTCGTTTGCGTTTATATCATCGGTGATCATTTGTAGCTGCTTAAAGCGGACTGCACAGCTGTAGAAATTAAGAATCTAAGTAGGCCTAAGTGTTCGGGGATCCATGTCTCTTTAACCTAACCGATCGTTTAAGCTGCTGGCTAAATGTTTTATACCTGTTATGATAGGATTCAGCCGAACTAAATTTAGTAACTGCTCATCCCGAGCGATTTTGAAGGCTTCTGAAGAATGTTAACAGGTGGTTTGCAGCCCTATATAGCGAATGCAGTTGTCGACGAGTAGGCCTGAATGGTAGCGAATGCAGTTGGTGACGCCTACAATGTAGGCCTGAATGATAGCTTAATAGTTAAATATTTGATTTTCATTCAACTCAATTTTCTAGTGCGTAGAAAGTCTTTTTTTCAATGCCCTCCATAGAAAGCCCCTCAACATCCAATGATCCACGCCGCCCTCCTCACCGCGCTCCTCGGTTTCTCCACGCCTCCCCCGCATCTCCACACTGATTCCACCCTCTACGTTAGTCTTGTGTCGCCACTCACGCATCGTAACACCAATTGACCAATTTTCACGATTGAATAATTTGTCAACGTCCTCTGTGATGATGCTAATATGAAATGACTTATTTTCTTCTGACTGCCACCTCGTCGGCCTGAGCTCAAAGCACGTAAGACATCGAATGCCTATTGGCTCAGGATATAATCATCAATGTTCTCTTCCGAATAGGTACAGCGTTCTGGCTGCGTGCAGCTATGACGAGGCGCACACGCCGACCAACGATTTTCCTTCAGACTTTCTGGCGGGCTGAGCCAGCGGCGGACGCGATGCAGGAGCCCTTCCCGCCACAGAATCCTCCCCGATGATCGCGACATTGACTGCAGCACTGCCCCCCGGCATCGACTCGGCGCCAACGATATGTTACCAGGGCGCTATGGAGGCGTCCCATGCGAACGACCAAGCACCATTGTCTCTGTGGGATGCCTCGTCCTTTCCCGAGTTCATTAGGTCAAACTCGCTGTCGTATCTGGGAGCAGCGGAAGCAGTCGTTGACTGAAATGAGACTGCCGGAGCAATCGGAGCAGCAGGCAGTGACTCGCGAGCAGCGCGGGAGGCAGGATGAGCTTGGTTAGGTTGGCGTGCATTCGTGTCGATGGTGTTCCTAATGGCACAAAGCTTGTCGTCCATCCTTCCCAACTTGAGCATCATCACTGTCATGTCCCCATTCATACAACTTGATGGAGGGCATTTTGTCGGGATCAGCTGATAGGCCTATCTATTGATCATGCAGATCATGACCTCAGCCTCGATTGCTGTCCTATTAGCAATGTTCTTGTTGCATTTGGCCGTTTTCGGCATTTTGTCGATCTGCAGAGCAACGACTTCGACCCGCAGTTTGTCCCTGGCCAACGAAATTTCTTCATCGAGATAAAAGTCAACGATGGTAGATTTTAGTTGTTTTTTCACACTCCGAGGAAATTTATTGACCATGCAACAGAGCAGGTCGTTGGAAACAAGGCGGCGCTCCTCTGCGTTGGCCATCGTGGCGCATTAGCGCCTCCGCAAGATTGAGATTTTAACTACTTGTCGCAGTTCGTAGATTTAATTAGCTGAATCAAGCGTACAGCAGCACGGCGAACACCAATCAGCAAAGTTCAAGATGACTCACCCACTGGCCTACGTTGTAGGCCAGCTGAAGCTCACTAAATTTAAATCCTAAATCCAATCCAGTGCTTTATCAAACAGACAGTTCCAATATACGATCCTGAGCACAAGTGCGAAATTCGACGAACGAACCGCAGATTATCAATTTCTGTGGAGTATTAGCGTCAAAACTAATCAAAGCATAAATGAACGATGACTAACGCTCACCGCTATGCTATGTTTGGATCGTAATTTCGCAAAAATGGAGAGGGTAGAACTAGAAAAACTATAATAGTATGTCGTCAGTTAGAGGCCTGTGGGTCAGTGAAGGAGACTGTGGAAGTAGAACAAAGTAGGTCGAAGGTATGGCCAGAGTTGTGAGTGGGGAAAGTCATATGTTGGGTAAGACTGAAAGTGTCAAGCATAGGTCGAGGAAAGCTGTAGAAAAATGGATAAGTGGGGTCATCGACATGAAAGTCAAAATCCAAGTAGTGATGAGTTCAGCTATGGAAGAAGTTGCATTGAGTGAGATAAATTGGCAATAAAGGTGGCTTTAGTCTAATGAAGAAGGTGGTCGGTAGATGTTGAGTAGTAAGCCTATGTCGTAGTGACAGGAGATGGACGAATACTGTGGTTAGGACGGACAGTGAAAGAGAGGTATTGGATTTCAAAGAATATTTGGGTTCGTTAAGATTACAATATTTAATGACATTTATAATTCTTGAAGACTTAATCTACCCCATCACCTCCACCTTGCGGCCGGGAAAGTAAGAAAAAGAGAAGAAAGAGGGGGGGGGGCGCGATAACAGAGTTTATTGTGGCTGGTAGAGTTTGCAGTGACTCTCAGTGGCTTTCAGCCACCGAAACATTCAGAAAATTAGGCCTAAGAATGAAAACGATTGCAACTCTCTTTTTAAAAGATCAATGTGCCACGTTGTCACGAATCCAGGACATTTGCTCCACGGATATCTCGCCCGCGGATATTTCGCCCACGGATATCTCGCCCACTGATATATCGCCCAC
Source organism: Chamaedrilus cognettii (assembly GCA_034695025.1). Classification (NCBI taxonomy): domain Eukaryota; kingdom Metazoa; phylum Annelida; class Clitellata; order Enchytraeida; family Enchytraeidae; genus Chamaedrilus; species Chamaedrilus cognettii. The sequence goes on along the minus strand of JAQIWG010005978.1, from coordinate 3,270 downwards.
CTGGGCGGACATTTGCTCCTGGGATATTTCGCCCACGGATTGTAGGAGGCCTAACATTGGTCTGCCATGCGTTGTAGCCTACGTAGCTAGCTAGCTGTGTCGTGTGTGCGCTGGTGACGCGTCCAAAAACTTTGTTCCATTAGAATTGGACAGTACCGGAGACATTGAGAGAGAAGGGGGCGTTTTGAGGGTGTCGGGATGGGCATAGCCGATTTACACATTAGGTAATTAGCAAGGCCGCGGAATTCGATAATTGAATTATCACTCATCACTCCTCCCCCCACCCCCCCGCCCCCTTGTTTGCAATAGGCCGTAGAATCTTACAAGTTTCTAACTCTAATAATCAGATGGACCGATGAATAGAGCTAACAATGGCGCTATGTCTAACCCACAATATTTGTATGATATTTCAAGAAAAAAAACCATAGAGCTGCACATTCATGTTTCCTGTCATAGTTATTCAACCCAGGCCATAATTATCTCTGACGTCGCCCAACTCTCAACCTCTCCACTCGATGGTGGCATAATTTTCGTCGCATAATTTGCATAATTCATTTGGTAAGGGCGCGTGCCAAATTTTAAAATGTGTCAATATTAAGATGTGGCCACTGTGTCAAAGGTAGCCTCATGTTGAACTAAGTATACAGTTTGGCTAAGTTTGTTGTCTTGATAAATAATGCAGAGGAAAATAGAGTAAGAACATTAAAAATATAAATTATACAGAATATCAGAGCTAAAATTGTCAATGATGTTGTGGAGTGTTGAAGTGAAGAAATTAATAATTGTCAATGCTTTGAAGCACAAAATAATATAGTTTATGTTGACCCTGCAAATGTTGCAAATAAAACACGTGCCATTATTTTAGGTACATGTAGGAGTACAGCAGGAAAAGCTTTCGACTGAACAATACTCGGTGTTTTGCTGCAACTATTTCTGTATCATTTTTTAAGAACTTGAGTGCATTCTACTGGCCTGTTGCACCGGATTTAAAAAATGAACATAACGTCATGACCTCGGAATAATTTTTAACACTTGATAGAAAAACTCAGCCTTAGAGTAATTATCTGGACTTAGCTGATAGAGCAACGATTAAGGCTAACAGTTAGGCCAACCTGCTTAGCGACTCTGCAGAGTGACAGCAGACCCTGCACGACGTCCGTTTGTTCTTGTTTCAATTGTCTACCATAGAGTAAACCTGCTGCGGCGCTGGAGTTAATTTACGAATGGAGGCTCGGTCCCCCTTGTTACTGCTTCCAAAATGATCTAGTGATTCAGAAAATGCCTTATTTCTGAACCGAAAAAGTAATTCCAGGCCATCGTGCCTGTCCACACGGTCGTGCATAATGGGTTAATAGTACATTTATACTAAGATTAATTATTATAGCTGTATAAATAAATCTGTGGATCTTCGTTTTCCTGCATTCTTTGTTTTAAATCAGGCCAACTAATCATTAAAATGGTAGGTCCCTAGTTCAGAAACCTGAACTAGGGACAGTTTAGGCAGTTTTACCTGAGATGCAGCCAGGCATTGAAACGCAGCAGTAGTATTGGAACTTTAAAAACTGCGGCCTATCCTGCACTCAAAACTTTGACCAGAACTAACGTAGGCCTACTGAATGAGTGGGAGCTAGTTTGGGTGATCAACTTTCGTGGTAGGAGGGAACCTTGTCGTCAAATGGTGTGAAAAACAAAGTCTTGATAAAATAGATGTGCTTGATATTGCAAACGCTCACATATGGGGGGGGGGGGGGGGGGGGCATACCACCGACTGTCTCTTCCGCCCCCTCCCCTGCAGCGCCGCCTATGCTACAGAGCCTGAGTAGGCCTTCCGTGGCAAGACATAATAATAACTGGGAAAGCCACGGTTACCACACCTAGGTTAAAACGGCTTTCCTTGAGCGACTCTGCGCAGTGTCAGCTGAACTGGATCAAGTTGCAGAGGAATATTCTCCATTAATTAGCCTACACTGACGTTAGCTAGCCAACGCGGGCCAGCTAAGTGCCATCTTAATAAGGATCACAACGATTATTAAGAAGAGGCATACATTTACATATACCTACTCAAAGTGACAGCTTATGCTTCAGCTAGGCTGATCATCATTTTGGGTTTTGGCATAGTCCTATAAGGCTATTTTTACGACAGCAAGAATCCATGATTAGATTCCAGCATCTCTTTAGGACCACTAGCATACGCTCATATCTCATATTCAAGTAATCTGTACTGCATTTCACAGAAATAAAAATTTATGAAATTTTGTAACAGCTGCAATGTTTCCATTCATGTGTTCATAGGCAAAATAGATATTTTTTATTCGGTATCAATGGTAAGCGTGATTCAAATAAGAAAGACTGAGGTTCAAATAAAAATGACTAGGGTTAATTTTTGTAGGTGTAGTTCGCCTGAAACCAGGTTTTTTTAAATTTGCACGCAACATTTTAAAGTGGTAGGCGTAGCATTACGCGTTAAGATCAATGAGCAAAGCACAGGCCTACGCGGTTTTAAGATCTGGTAGCGTCACGGCTGCCTACTAAATGCTCGTTTTTCACTGGAGGTGAAGTGAACGGAAGTGAAGTGAAAACGATAAATGATAGATACGTTTTCATAGGAGCTGTTTCCTTCTAGGACTAGTGAAGTGAAGTGAAGTGAAGTGAAGTGAAGTGAAGGAAGAAATTTATCCCGGAATTGATTCTTTTTTTTACTTTTGGGATCAGCGCGAGAATGAACATGTCGATTCTCACGTTGATTTTAGGAAAAACGATGCCTGATAAAATTAATATGATACAGTGGAGCAGTTTTCACTCGCGGTGAAGTGATTTATTTGCAAAGAACCCAACCTCAAATTGATTTTTGTATCCAATCAGAAAATTGGAAATGCCTTAATTGCAGCTCTCAGTGCAATCGGGACAAACTTTGACGCCACAAAGTTTTCACTTCACTCCATTTCAACGCCAGTCAAAACAGCCATGTTTTTTCACTTGTCAACTTACAATTTTTCACTTCACTTCAGAACGAGCATTATTCTATGATAGTCTATGATGGTCTAGAGACGTCGATGATTCTCGCGGATTCCGTATAGTTATTTCCAGGGGTCAAAAACAGACAATGACTGTTAAGAAAGGCTTAGAAAATTTTGTCAGCCCTCTCCACTCCCCCCCGCACTGATTAGTACTAATCGGCCTCCAGATGGAGTTAATACAACCGTGCGCAGTCCGTCCTGTAAGCTACTCCTTTTTCAAAGGCGCATGCGTAGCACAACGCAACTTCCTGAA
>JAQIWG010005977.1:0-13853 GCA_034695025.1 Chamaedrilus cognettii | reverse complement strand
TGGAAGATAATGAATGGGGGATCGCAATAAGAGGGGTTCAAATTTTGTGACAAACATAGAAAGATGTGTTTTGTTTACAGTGACCATGCCAACATTATTATATAATGGTTCATTTTATTCCGGCGCTACTAATTTCATTTGGATGTATATTAGTTGCTACGTGTTTTGTAGGGCTAACGCAGAACAAAAAGCCGCAACAATGAAGTTAGTCGGTTCAAGTATCAGATCATTGGGGCACGTATTTCAAATTGTAATAATGAATCAGATGACAAGTGCTGAAAAGATCCATTTTTTTCAAAGATTTCAAGAAGCTATAAAAGAAGACTTGGAACGTCACGACGAGCTGATAACTAGACTATCGAGATTATACGAGAAGATTTTGAATAACTCCGAGAAAGAGGAATGCTCAGGGAACGATGTATTTAAGAGATGTTCCGATCTGCGGGTAGACCGCATTCCCATGAAAGAGAGCCAGGGCATAGTAAATAAAGAATATTCCGTCCTGTTGGATGTGTTACGGACACAAGGCAGGGCTGACATATCAAAAATTTGCTCTGCCGAGAGTCAGACACTCTCCGCACAGAGCAGAAGTTGGGGGCCTACGCTAGTTAAAAATAAGCCTAATGCGTCATCTGCTGACAGTGCTTCTCCAACAGACAATTTAGTTACAAGTGACGAAATAGCAATGGCTACTTTTTGTGACAGTCGGCAGTCCAGCACAGCGGTGACTGGCGATTTTAACAATGGGAATACCGCAGCACCAGAAGCAGATGCATTACCACAGGACACTGAGTCATCACGCAAGGTTCAAGGTAGCACTTTGAAAAAAGTGGCTTCATTAGCGATCGATGAAATGACCTTCGCAGGGGATGTTTTAACTTGCATCATAGACTGGAAAAAATCTGAAACTGGCAAACAGCAAGATTTTATATTGCAGTTAGAGGATGAATACAAGCTAATGGAAACACTGACTTCTAGAACGATGGACGAGCTTCGAGATATTTTAATCGGGCTAAATAAGGTTAGACAGGAATTGGAAACAGAAATCGAAATTTGGCTTCAGATACGCAAAGAAACTATCGACAAAGTAGATGCCATTGCAAATGATTTACACAAACGTAGCTTCAATGTGGCAATTACCAACGCTGTAGCGTCTTCTGCTTCCATTCTTGGAGCGGGAGCTACCATGTTCAGTTACTTCCTGGGGCCCAAATATTCTCCTGTCGCCAAAGTTACCGGCGAAGTACTTAGTAGCACGAGCGCTGCGACATCCGCCGGCGCATGCGTCGTGCATCAGTGGCTCGATGAGAAAAGCATTGCTGGTGCAAAGAGCCTGTTAAACCGTGATAAGGAGCAAATGACAAAGATAAGTGATCTTTTTACGTACCTGGAAGAACTTTGCTTAATCGGCATCCGCTTTGAGAAAAGCATCGCGTCCAACTATACTCAACAGGAAACGCTGGATCAATTGTATTGCCTTACCGGTCATGCCGAAGCGACCGTAAAATCCATTTACAAAGCCGTTATCACATTTAAAAGAAACGCAAAGGCTCCGACCTCGAAGCTTGAAAAAGTGGGCCGAGTCGCACTTGGCCTAACGGCCATTGGTTTTGAGACACTCAACTTGGCAATGACATGCATTGACCTTCACTATGGAGCACCGTCTGATCAGGGAAAGGCTCTGGAACGCTGCGTAGCGGAATTGGTCAAAGAACAGAATGCGTTGATGCTGTTTAGAAATGAAATTTGTCCCGCAGTGCCTAAATGAATTGGCGAAGGCACGAATCGCGCGTTGAACTCAACAGCATGGTAATGTTATCTTTTTATATAAAAACCCGATTATCTGGCGATGCTCGGGGTCTGTCAGCGGCATCGAGGGACCCTGAGGGTCTTCAACAATGGATCCCGCGGCGATTAATTGGCTCATTGGACCACCTTTGATGTTCAGAGTCCTTTAGTTAGTAGCTACTTGGTTCCCATTTGGTCCCCATTGAAGTGTCTTTGACGCGCACGGGGCCCACTTTGGGCGTACTTTGGGGTCCATCCCCTTTTGGGCCCACAGCTCCTTTGGGACCCTTGGGAACCACTTTCAAAACAAAACCAGCATCCAAAAAAATTTTCAGTTTGATTTTTAATAATCTTGTATTTGGCAAGGAAACCTTGGACCCCCCGTGAGGGTTCCCAGAGGCTCTCAAATGGAGTCCAATAATCTATCAAGAGCCTCAGGGCCAATAAAAAGCCTCCACCAGCATCGTTGACAGCATAACAACTTCTTTGGCTGAACTCTTTTTTGCTCTTTTTGGGCCCCTGAGAGGCCCCGTCTGAGGCCTCTCAGACGGTCCCCAGAGGTCTTCCATGTGGGTCTCCCTTATGCCCCTTTGGGCCACACTTTGGAGCATCAAGGCCTCTACAGGGCCCACAGCTCCTTTGGGGTCCCCTTGTGTTTTATTTTTGAGCCCCCGTAAGCATCGTGAAGAGCATCGGGGTCGATATTTTCCTGGTTGGTATGTGGTAGGGAGTCACAGGAGAGTCTGTGAGAGAGAGCACCAGAATCCATTAGGGGCCTCTGGGTTTTTATTATCTCTTCCAGCATATTGGAAAACTGCTATCTAAACTCGTTGTACCCGTCGAGGCTCATTTGGAGTCATAACCACGGGAGCTCCTTTGGGCCTCCCTGATGCCCCTTCAGTGCCCCGGGCCCTTTTGGTTGTTTAAGACCCTACCGGATATCCTATGAAGCCCCTTCGGAACCTCCTGCTTGCTCTTACCGGCATCTTGGATAGCATCTGGGCGAATTTCTTAAAAATTGTCTTTTTGGCCGCGGGGCCTTCGGATCGTAAAGGCAACTGGATTCTCCCGGGGGCTCCCGGATGGAGGCAAGCTCTCCATGACCAAAGCCGCGATATTTGTAATCCGACTGCGCAATTTTCATGTCCATATATCTTCAAAGCTGTTCAAATGCTCTTATAACCTCGCCTATAGCTATGGATATACTTGCAAAAGACATCAAATTTCTGGACATGTAGCGGTACCTGCAGAGGTAGACTAAGGCCGGATGCATTTTCGACCTTAAACTCCAAAAATAGGGTTGTATTTATGATCACCAAGCAGTACTCGAAGCAACAAGTTTTAAGTGGGAGAGTTAGTTTCCGTATTGGGGTGGCGGGGGGGGGGGCGAGCAGGAGGGTGTTTTTCGTAATTGTATGGGTGGAGGAATTGGCTGCTAAAACAAAATTGCTGTAGGCCTGCCTGTCCCAGGACAGGTGCTGCGGATAGGCAGTCCGATACACGTGAGGAAATGGCTAGCTTGTGTTAAATCTGAGAGATACTCTGTAGAGGACTTCTTCTCCAGTGTTTTTCCACATGGCAGGTCTTTGGTGTTCAAACCTTCCACTCTAGTCGATCTTCGACCCTTCTCTTTATTTCTGCATGCGATTCCTTCCCAAGCGGGTCGTCTATCATCCCAATCCGTGGTCTTCCCGGTCTCTTCTTTTCCTCATGTTTATCTTTATCTCAATCAAATCTCCCAGCAATCCCAATCCTCTGGTTGCTTGTTTTGCCTTTTATTTTTATTTTTATTTTTTAAGTAAGAGAGTTTTTATTCACATTTGCAACTTCAATACATAAACACACACAAGAAATCAATGCAAAAATTGTCCAGTTACCTGGCTAAGCATAAAGAGAATACATCTCAGTAAAGGCAATATGCCCCTGCCTAACCCATTTGCAGCAAATTAATGACAATTTATTGATTGCTTCATAAATTACAAACAAACAATGCATAATATTCAACATGAAAATGAGAATACAGATGAAAAGTGTACAAAATACACCATAAAACCCAAAATAATCTGGCTAAATGTAGTAACAATTTTAAAACATATTTCTACTAGTAAAATGACAAGAAATACTTGAAAGCATTTCCTTTAAAAATAAACAAACTCTCAGAGTCCTGAAAATGGACCGGCAATGAACCCCACACCCTGGGGCCCGAAGCACTTAAAGATTGCTCTGTGATTATTTTGTGATACACAAAATTAAATGTAAAGTTTTGATTACTTTACACAAGCTTGAATTAGTCTTTTGATTATCCACTCTTGACAAAGAACCATTCTATTCAATGGCTTTGTCATACGTTCAGGAAAATAAATATCAAATATGCTTCTATATAAACTAGAAAGCTGACAATATGCTGTTGATGCCTCTGCATTAGTGTCCAGAGTATTATCCCAATTAACTGATGCTAGATGACGAATGAAATGATCAATCCGAGCAGTATCAAAATGTATTCTTACAAAACACTTAGGCTGCTTTACTGGAGGGATAACAGTTTTGAAATAAAGGGTAATAGGAAGATGATCGGATATATCACTGTAAACTACCGCAGAGTTATAGTCATATTTCATGCAGTTTATAAATATGCTATCAATCAATGTTGCAGACGAAGCTAAAATCCTTGTCGGTACTTGTCTTGCAGGTAGGAAGCTAACAAACGACTTGGCGCCCTGTACTGGCAATCACGTAAGATGTCACGAGTACAAATTGAAACGCTGTACACTGGCATGATTCGGCCTATCTTAGAATATGTTTCTGTACTTTTTGATAATTGCTCTATTAACGATGCTAAACTGATCGAAACTGTTCAACGTCGAGCAGCTGTTAGCTTTGGACGCAATGTGAGCAATATGCTCACATAATGAAATGGTGCAAGCTTGCACCATTTCATGTTCTCTGACAAAATTGTTTTTAAGTGTTTGTGCTTACGCACTTGTTTGACAGGTGTAGTGTTGAACCCAATTTTGGGGACATTTGAAACATTTCCTTTTAATAAAAAGTTAATAGAAACAGTATTTTCATATTAAAGTTTACCATCTATCAATTGGCCCATGGCGAAATAGAATTCAAATCTCCGTTTAGACATGATTCGGCCTCCAGTATAGATTTGTAGATTTTAGTTAGCGTTGTATCTTTAGCAAAGATAAACATGTCTGAGTTTGTAGAATTTTAAATATCATTGCCAAATATCAAGAATAGTAGAGGTGCGATTATGGAGCCTTGTTGGATTTTAGAGTTTGTAGCCATTATCGGAGATTTTTGGTCGTTGAGAAAGACTTCTTAACAACGATTTGAAAGATAATCAGCAAGCCATTGTGACAAAACACTACCTACGTCAAAGCATTTAAATTTATACAACAATCCTCCGCGCCAAACCCTATCAAATGCCTTTGCCATGTCCAGAAATACCATTGCAACATTTTGACCGTCGTCCATGGCCTTATATATGCTATCCGTTAGACATATCATTTAAATTACTGCATCATCTCCATTTTTGGAACCTGAATTTTTTGACGATAATAAATTATTTTTGACACAATGCTAATACAAAACATTATAGACCAGTCTTTTCAGTACTTTTGATATATTTGACAATGAAGTAATAGGTCTATAGTTTGCTTTGCAATTTTTATCACTTCTTTTAAGCAATGGAACCACATTCGCTTTTTTCATATATTGGGAAAGCAATCTGAGTTTAATGAGCACTGACATACAATTTAAATCGGAGCACACAAAGCAGATGCACAAGATTTTAATAAAGTGTTTTCGAAGCCATCGGGTCTCGTCGCCTTGTAGACATCGCCGCTATGTCCGCGCTCGTTAAGTCGCCAGATGTCACCACCAGCGCAGCCTTTCTTGACGCCCATTAAACGCGGTACAAGAACGGATATCGAAGCACTGCAACAACACAAGCGAGGACGCGTTGAGGTCAGCGTATAGCAAAATTATAAACAAATAAGGGACAAAAAAACCTAGATCGATGGACGTCAATCAGTGGAGGTTCTGAAATTAAACCACGGACGTGCCAGAATGGGCCTAGTCCAGGAACTGTTAATAAATCAATTACCAATGTGGATTTGCAGACCACGCATGTATGCATTTTTTTTTCAGAAATCGGAAACATTCCCTGCAGACTGAGCTAGAAATGGACCAGGTCTCCAGCTAAGAACCCCTCAGGCATATAGTAATAAAATCATCAAAGAAGGGGAGCGATTGTTTGCGACATCCTGCGATATTAAGCACATTTATTGTTACTGCATAGTGCACAGACGCTCAAAAAGCTTTTAACTAACTCAAACAATTCTCAAAATTTTGTTTCCACCACAATCCATTTGATTATTAAGTGACAAGCAATATTTGTATTTGAAGTGCTAACACATCCACAAAACCGCATTTGCCTACAACCAGTTCACGTCAATCAGAAGAGTGGCGTAACTTTGAACTGAAAATCGGTGGTGACAAAATGGCAAGGCCTTAGAGAATCTGTCTACAAGAAAAGTTTACATCAATAAAAAAACGATCCACAAAAAACCTGAATCAACAAGAAAAGTTTACTATCAGAAAAAAGTTCAAAAACATGAGAAGAGTTTAGCTCCACAAAAAAACCAAATATTCACACAATCACGACATCCAGAAAAAAAAACACTTTTACGAAAAAAGTTGCAATCTAAATGATTTAAAAAAAACCGGAACCTTTGTCGCTAAGAAAAATAGCGTTGCCAGCATGCTAGGTGAAATTGAAATGCCTATGATTTGTACAGTGATTAGCCATGAAGCAATTATTGCAGATAAAATTTCAACAACAATTGTTGCAGAATGTTGCAAATCAATATTGTAACCGCTCTGCTAATCCACCGCTCACGCAAGATTGTGTAAAAACGTGAATGTAGAAAAACGTATCAGCATCTGCTGATAAAGGACACTCTGGGCATTGACTGTTAACAACCTTGTCATCAGCCATGCAATAAACACTTACTATTAAATTTGGTTGCCGCTGCCAAGACATATTGAACAAATATCTCATAAGAAAGCCAATGCATTAAAAATTTCAGAGCACAATAATTGTTCTGTAACTAAAGTGACAACGCTTAACTAATTGTATAGGCGCTTTATCGATAATACTGAGCGGCGGTGATGTGCACCTCTGCGCCCTCTGACAAAAAAAGTCTCAAGACTCTGACAAGTCAAGATAAGACGTCACGAATCGGGGTTTTAAAAGTCAATAACATCACGTTGAAGTCTGGGTCCAGTTTTGCTGATCATTCAGCGCATAATCATTCACTGCGTTCATTTGACACATACTTCCGGTACATCAGCAATTTAAATATATTTTCGAGATAATGATTCGTTTCTTATTATTAGAGGTATACGGATGGACCAACCATAAACTTCAAAATTTAAAATGGGGTTTTATTTAAACGCAGTAATAATTCTGCCAGTCAGTGGGTTTCGGGAATATTGTGCTGTGTTTAAATCAAGACAGGCGATCGTCGCGCCATGACACACATGCTGCACAACGGCGTTCCTTCGGATAGCGCATTAGCACGGGGAACTGTGTAATGTGTATTCACGCGTGTTGTTAGTGTCAGCGCCGTGGAGTTGAATTTAGGGTCTCACGCGCCTCAAACACATGTGAACTATCGCCATACAAGTGCGTGATATGCTGGACGCCGCTGTGTCTTATTATCTAACAATGTCGGAAGAGCTCAAATCAATAAAATATAATTGTACTTACGGCTGGAATGCGGTTGTAATTATGAAAAAAATGTCGGTAGTATTATCTAAACCTATTTTATGATTATTGCATTGGCTGAGCCCAGGGGCCGTGGTGACAAAGCAGTTTAATCGCGACAAGCTGCACGAGCTAATAACACATCGCTCGTGCCAGGATTTCAGCAGCCTAACTCGCCTATAGTCATCATAGTCGCGTACAGAGGATCGAATTTTGATACGCTAGGCTCGCCAGCTGGCCGGTGACTCCGGAGCCCATTGCAAAACCGTTCAAATTAGAACTTAACTAATTTGTTCTCGTTTGTCGTTCAAGAAATTCAAAACTGGCTGTAGCGGCGGCTAATCAATACTATGTTGTAGTTGATGAAATGTGCTTCATATGCGTGTTAACAATTGAATTATTTTCTTTAAAAAAATGCATTTACTACGCTAAAACAGTCGCCCAAATAGCCTACTCAAATAGGGAAGCCTAATCTCTTATCGACGCAGCTATTAACGATAAACCTGGCTCTTGTCGACGATACTCAGCGGAGATGTTACAACATCACAAGTGTCGTGTTAGCCGTTTAATAAAAAAAAATATATATAATGCTAGTAGTGTACGTTAATCAAAATTCAAATTTAAATGAGCATTCCTTACGATTTATTAAACGAGTGCGGTGTTTAACGAGCAGTAGTTCCGCGATCAATATTCATACTCGTTTGAAAGTGGTTCAAATGCTGACTGATCGTATTGATCTGTCAGTACTTGCCCCGCTGAGTATCGTCGATAAGAGCCAGGTTTATCGTCATTAGCTGCGTCGACAAGAGTGTACGAGCTCGGAATTACCTCTGAATAGGCCGTCACGACTATAGCATAGTGACTTCGTTTTTTTTTGCTCATAACTGGAGTTATGCCCAATGCTCGCTGTGGTGTAGGCCATGGCTAAACTTCCATAGGGCCTAGTAGTGTGCGAAGTTTGATGCTAGTTTCTTTTAAAAATATTTTGAGAATTTACCAAATCCTGTGAGATAGGCCTATTGCACGATAGGCCATAGAACAAAGCAAACATCTAGCTGGCGTATTGTCAGTTATGTTTTTGACAACGGTCTGCATGCCAACAGCAAATCAAAAAACACACTGTATGCAGGCAGACTGCAAAATAAATGCAATTTGAAGTCCATAATAATTTTTAGGATATGTGAAGGTATCCGTCTGACGGAAAATCGATGTATCAAGGAAAGGTGGGGTATAGAAAAGCACACCCAACCAAGTATGCTATGAAAATTAGCTGATGTGTTGATTAATGTCTAGCAGTGGATAAGAAGCAACAATCGAGAATGGGTGAATATCTTATAGCGACATTCATGCACCAATGCACATTGCACACTCTACGTTCATATTTGTGTGAAAATGGGACCAATAAACTCAGTCTCATATCGATGTACTGTCTCCCATTCGCTCCCATTCATTAGATCGTGGCGGCTATGTACTAAAGTAGCAATCTATTGTAACAGATATTGTGTTTGGAATACTGCAGTAGGCTAGTAGGAATTATTGTTGTCGCCGTCTGCACTGAAACGATGCTTTGCTGGCAGTTTCTGCTGCTGTCAATAGAGTGACAAATTCCGATTGTATGCAACTTGTTGATCTTTCTATTGGACCCTGGCCTACATGTAAAAGAAATAATGAATTTTTACAGTACAGTGCTTTTACTGTAGCATTGGTTAAAGATAGTCTAAAGAATGTTTGATTCATTTTTTTCCCGCAAATGTTTTATGTATGGTCCGGACATAAAGAAAAAAATTTATAATTGCTTTACGATTACAATTTTATGTAAATTGAAACACTTTAAACCGCTAAAAATTGTCTATTGACAGTCATCATATGTGACGCTATGATCGTGTGCACCTTATGGCTCACAATCACAATCAAAAGTCCAATAGAAAGATCAACAAGTTGCATACAATCTGAATTTGTCACTCTATTGACAGCAGCAGAAACTGCCAGCAAAGCATCGTTTCAGTGCAGACGGTGACAACAATAATTCCTACTAGCCTACTGCAGTTTACTAGCCTACTAGCCCAGCCTACTTTTACGTGTAAAACGATGCCGAATTTTGCATTTGCGGGTTGAAACCAACGCATTTTAGTCTCGTGTATGCACATGAAATAGAATAAGTAAAAAGGCGAAACAATGTTCAAACCTTTATTCTGATTATTATAGATCAATATTGATGCATGCATAAACAGAATTGTGTAGTTAAATAAGTGCTTTATACTTTTCGTGAACTGCTCCACAGGACAAAAAGTGTGGCGCAACACACGCGTAAAACTGCTCCACACTTTGAAAGCCTTTAATCCATGCCTGCCTCCAGAAGAGTTGTAGACTCTGCGCTCCATATCTGAGGGTCACGCGGAAAAAATAAATTCTTTTCTCATGTGTGAATGCACATGGAGGACACTATAAACATCGGCTGTGACAAAATTTCTGGACTGCTCGTTTGTAATTTAAAAATAGGCACACAAAAAGCAGCAACCGATGTTGGAAGGGATATCTAACTAATATACAAAGCCATACTGTATGCCTATAAAACACAGTGGTGATGCCGGTTTTCCTCATTTGATTTAGGAACTTCCTACTGTTTTTTGGCATTGCTTCTTTACTTTTAATATTGTTTGAGTTTAAAAGTTAATTTTTAATCAACTCTTGTAACCCACGAGTTCTTGTTAAACCTCCTCAAAAATCTTTAGATCAATTACATTTTATTCTTTGAAATCGAATTTTGATTGAAATCTTAATTTTGAATTCAAGTTTAAGTTGATGACTCATTCACAATATGCCTAGAAATAATTGTTATATTTTAAGCGTCAAGAGCTAAAACAAATTACTCTCAGAGCTATTCCTACAAGAGACACTTTCAAAGCCAAGCTCAAAATCTGGAGTCTATTTTAAGAAAATAGGTCAAATGATCACCAAAAAATCGTCACCTATCTTACATTAAATTTAGCAGAGCCTAGAGATATGTAGTTATTTATTTCCACATCGATAGCCTGCGTAAGCCTGTAGCTTGTTTTTAGTACTACTCAGCCTTTCAGCGAAAGGCCTCAAGGTGTGAAGCTTATCGACGAGTTAATTTGAAAGCTGCCACACGGTCACATTGAAAGCTGCAGTTTTTGTTAAACTGCCATAACACTACACAAACAAAACTATTTCTTGAGACCCTTCAAACACGGGAGTGTTTCAATTAAAAAAGGTCTAGAGGCCTATCATATACATATAGGCCTACCTATGACTAGCCTGTCAATCACAGGTCACGTGATTTTGTGCGACTGAAAAAGTTTGCTTACAGCCTACTTGAAAAACTAACTTTCTGACGACAATTGTAATTTTTGTGAAATGTGACAATTAATAAGCGTTTTGTTCTTAAAATTTTTGCTGTATCTTTTATACGGCACAAGCAAGCAATTAAAACTACAAAATAAACAAAGACTAATTACACCACTACGAAGTCTGTACAAAATACTTGTCCGTAATGAAAATTCAAATACCGCCATTAAAAAAGCCAATCAATGAGAGTCACTCTTATTGTTTATAGTTTATTAAGCATATTAATAAATATTGTTTATTAAGTCTAGACCTTCGAAAAATGTGTGCAAGTTGACCTACGCTTTCGTATTTAACGTCATACTCGCTAGCCTATTCCTTGAATGCTGACTGCTGATTCACTTAGACCTACGCTACTTAGGCCTATGCCAAACTATTTGTTTTCAGCCCTCGTTAGGCCAGCAGAGTTAGACACATTACGTAATAGTCCTAGCGTCATTAGACCTATTCTTATTTAGCACACTTGGCAGAGTTACATTGGATGTTTAACGTCAAATTCCCAATCGCATTCCGAACATGACTTTTCAAACAGGCACACTTATCAAATACATGGTTCGCGTTTGAGCTGCCACAAGATTTTTTAAAAATACTTGCGTTTAAAAAACCAGTTTTCTAAGCGCACGCTTTTTGAAAGCAGGAGTATTGTTTTTAAAAGCATCGTCTGGCTGCCGCGTACAGTTTCACCGCGCGAAGTCGTTCACTCTCGCGCTGGCTTTTGTGACGGTATTCTTTCATTATATTCATGTTTAATTCGATACAAAGGTAGGCCTAATTCTCAATCAGCAACCAGAACAAAATAACATAAAAAGAGTAAAATAATGATTAGTACGTGTGCCAAGCGATGTACCAAGTACACTATACGATAGCCTAGACATTTTTAACTTAAGACTGAACATACTAGTATAGCTATTGAACGATTCCGTTATACAAGCTGTCTCAAAAATAAAGGACAAATACATTTTTTCAATAACTACGGAACACAAGAAGCGTTTAAAAAAAGTGTACCACATTAACTTGGTTATTAGCCTCATATTTCTGTCCATTTTCGTTGAATTTTATCTCACGATTAATACGACACTGGTAGTCAAAGTTGACCTACAAAAAAAGCTTAAACCAGGCTAGGAAACTGCTTACTTGCCGTTTGTTATAAAAGCCACTAATTTATTCACACTGAAGTCTATTTTTGTGAGCCAAAGAATGTAAAAATTTGCCTCACTGTTTTGTTATTCCATGCTTTAAGACAGTCTGACGTTGATTTGTTGTGACGAGTGTTTGTAAAAAGCATCAAACTGCTATGTTGTGATAATTGACTAAGTCCGACTTTGGTGCCTGACGCTGTTCTGTCATTCTTCTTTTATATCAGGTTCTTATACCGATTTGCGTGCCTTTTAGAACCAAATCTGATTCAAACATGAAGTGTACTTTCCAGAATTGATAGCTATTTTTGAATGAGTAGATAAAAGAAATCATACACAAAATTGTTAAAGCAAATTGCAATTAAGAGGTTTCCCAGCTTGGTTGACCTACTTTTGTAGGTCAACTACGAGGAGGTGTTGGCAGAAGCTGGGGAAAAAAGGCCGCTACTGAACATTATTGTGCAGAAAAATAAAAACTGGATTGAGCATGTAGTGAGAGGGGAGGGATTGATGAGAGAAATACAGGAGAAAAAAATGGAGGACTAGAGGACGAGGGAAAGGAAGCGAGTGGGAATGATAGATGAAATAATGAAAAAAAAATCGTATGAAAACATGAAGAGAATCGCGGAGAACCGCCAGTTGTGGAGAGTGGAGAGTTCGGATGCCAGGGACCTTCCGTTTGGCAGTGCATTGATGTGCCATTTACTAATAAAATATTGGGAAGAATTTCAAGCCCATGCGCAGGGTGGCCCCCAAACGTCCCTTTGAGTTTTCGTGAATAACTTACAATTTATTGTAAATGTTGACTATATTTAAATTACATATTAAGTCAACTATTGTCTAAAGTCTTGCCAAGTGTTGATGCAATTCTGATAATTAATTTTAAAGCAATAAACTTGTGAACTTTATTACTCGGCCAAAAGTGTGTAGAACTTGCAGTGCTACCTTACGGAAATGGCTGATGCCTGTCATGCACAGATTTGTGGGTATTTAGATTTCAACTGCACAAATTTGATTAAACTTGAGTTTATATTGATGAATTATGATATTGATTATTTCGCAACTAAGCAAATATTAAAACAATTCACTTTATATTATGCAAAGTTTTAAAATTTCAAAATAAGCAACAATCGATGTGATCAATATTGTGACGACTAGCGTCCGCGTTGTAAATATTTGATTGGGTCAATCTTATATATGTTATGAGTCAAGTGTTGTGAAAATTTAATTAACTAATTTTGTGGCAGTGTTTGACCTACTTTGAAGAATTTTTGATTGGTAGCGGGACTCGCGTCAGTCGTTGTTCTGTCTGGTGGTCTCGGTGCTTAGTTCGCTGGTTATGCTCGTATTTGATTAAAAGTGCGTTTTGGTGCGTTTACACAGATTTTCTCTTGTAAAGTGACGTATCGAGTTGTGTCATTTTTTATACCGGTTATTTTGAGCGTTCAGTCGACCAGTTCTGATTCCGTGAGTTTTTGTCAATTAAATGTTTTTGATTGCGACTAACTACATTTGTATGTAGGGCTTTAGCGACTAGCATTGTCAGCAATCTTTGTGTAAAGTTGCGCATTGAACTTTTAATTCACCTAATTTTGACGCGAGAGTAGTCTCTATTTAGGTTACCTAACCTCGTGCACATTGCTATGGTACATATGATTAATTAATTTGGTGAGTTAAAGTGTATTTTAGCGAAATTTGATGATGTAGTTACATGACATTTAGTTGACCAGTTTCGTTACAAACTGGGGTAATTTTAGGTTGTGGGCTTCATCGCCTCCCTTTAA
>JAQIWG010005976.1:0-13854 GCA_034695025.1 Chamaedrilus cognettii | reverse complement strand
GTTGGAAGAGGGAGGGGGAAGAAAACATGGAAGGAGGCGGTAGAGAGCGATATGAAGGAGCGAGGCATGAATAGAGAAATGGCAAAGAATCCAGAGTTGTGGAGGAGTCCCATCGTGGAAAACGTCCAACCTGTGTTGACACGGAGAAGTGGAAGAAAAACGTAAATGATGATGATTTGGCGAAAGCCCTTGGCAAAGTTTTTATTGATCCTTCGTTCTCAGAGGCTCAATTGCTGGCTTTATGGTGATGAACAGAGCCATAATTTCACATATTCCAGTGCACCCAAAGGGAACAGCATTACTATGCACACTTTGCCGAAAAAAAGTATGACCTGGCAAAAAAATAATTCCTTTGGCTAATTTTTGGTGAATTTTTAGCAAGACTCAGATCAGGCCCTGGCTGTAACCTTGTATGTCATACAATCCTTAGTCAAAACAAATACTCATTATTGAAACAAGACCTATTACAGTTGCTGCAGGAAATTTTAATGCAAGCAATAGTAATAAATGAGCACTATTGTTTGCTTGCCAATACTCAATTGTAGTCAAACAAAAGGTTAATTAGCAACAATAAATACTCTAAAACATTCAATTTTGTCAAAATTTACATGTACGTGTCAAAATAACATGCAGCTCAAATTTCATGTTTTACAGTAGCCTATCTGCAACAAAATGTCTAATGTCTACTTGCTACAAATGTCTGAAAGCTACGATACCGGCCAGGCCGAGATGGAAGCCAAGAGCGCTGAGAGAGAAGTGAAAGTTGGAGATGTTTGCGCCGATCTTGATCCACTGTAAACAGAACATGACTTCAACTAACTGGGTAACAGATCCTTGATCCACTGTAAACAACATGGCTTCAACGAACAGGTTAAAGATCTACAAAAAGCAGAACAAAGCTTAACAAATCGAACCAAAAGGCTTAAATTTATTGTAAAACTTTATCAGCAGGTGATACAATCAAATGGCATCACATTTAATTTGATCCTCATCTTAATAACTCTAAATCCTCATTTGAAGTAGTAATACAGATACAGAGTTGAATATTGATATCATACGAGTCAATACTGGACAAGATGAAGAGCATATGAGAGTATATGAAACACACCCCATATAACTACAAAGCCAATGGACTAGGAACCGTGTCAAGCTTGAAGGGCACACAGACAAGGGGTATTTGGTATAGAAAGACGCGTAGTTCTCTCCTAGCAAAAGTAGATCGAGGTGAGTAAAGCCTGAGGTCAGAATGAATGAGATACAGAAGAATACTTCAGTAGCATTCAAATAAGAGGCTCATTAACGAACACAAGAGGATTTGAATGCTACTAAAGTATGAGATACGACGAAAGAGTAATGAAGAAAGAGGACAACTCACGAGCAAAAGGAAGATGAGAGGACAGGAGCATGAGTTGAAAACAAAGAGGACTTCTTAATAACACAAAGAGGATGAAATGGTCGAAGTATGAGATAGAAATAAAGAGGACTCCTCACCAGCACAAAGAGGATGACAGGACTATGAGATACAAAGAGGAACGAAGAGAACTTCTGACCAGCACAAAGAGGATGAGGACGGGCAGGAGCATGAGATACAACAAAGCGGAATGAGGAGATCTTCTGACCAGCACAAAGAGGATAAGGACGGGCAGGAGCACGAGTCCAGTGAAGAGGTTTGAGACGGTCGCCGGGGGGCGCTTCTCCGGCTCTCGGAACAAATGCTGCGACAGAAATCAAAT
The DNA here is from genome assembly GCA_034695025.1 of Chamaedrilus cognettii. Taxonomy (NCBI): domain Eukaryota; kingdom Metazoa; phylum Annelida; class Clitellata; order Enchytraeida; family Enchytraeidae; genus Chamaedrilus; species Chamaedrilus cognettii. Next base: position 12,121 of record JAQIWG010005976.1, on the reverse strand, counting down.
GTCATCAGTGCACAAGTACTAAACATATAACACCGAATGTCTTGTGCGTTTCTCATTCGCCTCGAAATCTGGCTAACAGCGGCCATCCAAGGGATCCTTTCAGCTCTGCTTTAACAGAAAAGTGCCTTGCTATGACTGGTGACTACTGTAGAACTGATTAGGATACAATGTAGTTTATGCAGAGCTAGAGATCACCCTTATGCATCACATAATAGTAACATTGACGATACAAACATCAGCGGCATTTTACTGCAAATAAATGTTAAATTATACTAATACCTTCATAGATGCAATTCTACTGCATGTAACTTCTTAAGCCTAACAAATACTTTGCAGACGTTCTATAAGAATGACGCTAATTGCAAAGATCAAGCGCTGACCTTAATTTCCGGTTTCTTCCCGTAGAGCTGCTCCGTTGATGGCGATTCAATCGAGTCATCGTGAAATGTCAGCTGGACATCAGCCTGGTCAATAGCAAGCGAGGATGTAGCGCAGTTCTTGATTATTAGCACCACAGCAGCGCAGTAGCAAGGCAGCACATTAGCGGAGTAGCATGGCCCCACAGTAACGCAGTAGCATGGCATCACAGTCGTGCATCAGCATGGCACTATAGTATCGCAGTAGCACGATACCATGCTGAGCCGGTAGCATGACACCACAGTAGCGCAAAGATTTCATAACATTTTGAAAAGATTTAAAACTCGTTACTGATGCTCGCATTTAGGCCGGTGTTTTCAATCGAATGTTCAATCTAAATCCAAGGTCATGACATCATTAAATCCAATCAGAGCACTGAGAGCTAAATCCACAGTTCATTCAACGGCACATGATTGGCTGCCAAAATCTAATTCATGGACTTAAACATAATATTTAATCAAAAAATCTGATCTTAGTGTTTTAAATTGGAAGCAAGCCCTATACGGCTCAAATAGTTCGAGCAGAGATGACGTCGAATGCCTACCAGTGTCCAAGAGATGGGATTCTCGATGACTGCATCACCGATGATGAGGTCCATCGTGTACTTGCCCGACAAGTTCTTGAAATCTTTCCCTTTTGCGCCGATGTCCTGCGAAACAAAATGTTACTTGTGCTAGAGATCTGTGCAAGATCTAGAGATCAATACATATATTTGTTAATATATCGCATCTAAAACAATGCTATCTAACAATCTCGTATCTAACATTTCCCACAAATTAATCTAGTAGCTAGTAAAACCCCCCAAAATACACAGGATTATGTAGGAGAATTAGAGTCGAAAGGAACGAGATGATAAAATAGGTAAATCTGAGAGTGAGTGATTAGAATAGTCAAATCAACGCAACAGATTATGCAAAGCACCGCTGGTTCTTGGGTTGTGTAGCAACAAAGATCATTCCACTAAGGTTCAATGCTCAAATCCAAGTAACTAATCGCTCTCTTCTTTAACCGGTTTTCACGACACACCCGGGAAGTTCTGGGCTGCAAAACCAATAACTTGCGCTCCAGTTTGCTGGAGGCTAGCACCACTGCCTACCTTTATTGTATGCCGTATGAACAATAACCGAAGGAAGAAAAACTGGATAGAAAATGTAATGAGAGGAGTCTCCTCTAATTACATTTTCTATCCAGTTTTTCTCCTTCTGTTGTTGTCCTGGATTTTTGAGAGATATGATGAAGGGAAGTATGGAGGGAAAGAGAGAACTGGGAAGGCCACGTATCAGAATGATAGACAACCTGCTTGAAGAAGGAATCGTGTACAGAGGTAAGAGAAAGACCGAGAATCGGCTAGGCTGGAAGGTTTGGACGCCAAAGACGAAAGGTCTTTTGCGTCCAAACCTTCCTTGTGGAAGATTGGACATGAAAAAAATGTAGCAGAACACTAAAGAATATAAAAAAAAAAATTTTTTTTAGACGTACCAGATCAAAGCGATATGTCGAGCCCCCGGCCTCCTCCTCTGCAACAAAGATGACCTCCTGCTTTGTCTTGACATTGGTGAGACGCACGAAGGTCTGGTGGGCGGTGAGGGGCTGCTTGGTCGCCTCCTCCTTCAGGCCAAACTTAAGCAGGATGCGCTGGTGATGGTCCGCCTCTATCTGAACCTTGTTGGGCGGCGTCAGTCTGCGAGGGACAAAGGGAGGGTTTGTTGTTAAAGGACCGTGTGTAGCAACAAAGACTATTACAGTTCGGTACAAGTGTGCAACAGAGCCGACATAGAACCGCTCGCCCTTCTCTAGTCACCTTTTACGACTAGTCCGTGGAGCTCTGAGCTGCAAGCCAATTCTTTGTTCTCTAGCTTGCAAGGGTGGTGCAGGACAAGCCACTGCATCATCACATGGGCTTTTTGGAGTTCTAAGGACCGCGCGCAGTAACAACAACCCAGTTCCAGTTGTTCAGTAGAAGATTATTTGGTTTTAAATTGTCAGAGAAGAAAATTAACTGCACGATCCAGTCCGATCAATTAAATTAGATCTTAGATCTCACCTAAGATCAACTCGGTATGATTGGTGGTTCTAAAATTAGATCTGAGATTATAAAATTACTCTCGACCGGACAAATGGCCCTATAAGATCTGTTGGTTCAGAGCCTCGGTGTTCAGTGCCTCGAAGACAAGCAATGAACTACTCATTCTTCTTTAGTCACGGGTCATACACGCATCCACTACGCAGCTGCAAAAAGAATTAGTGAACCGGTCAGCAGATTTACCAGACATAATAATGCCTGTGGGTCATGTGCCTTCATATTGTATCCAAACATGCCCTAAGACACGTATGCTTATAATTTCCAAAAAATGTTAAGTAATTAAGTTTGATCATTGCGTAGATATTAAACAAATAAGCCATAGAGCAAATAAGCCATAGAGCAAATGAGCCATAGAGCAAATAAGCCAGCCCAGCAACACTGTTTCAAACAAAATTTTAAACAACAATGTCATATTGAAATATAAGACAAAAAGAAGAACGTCGGTACTTGTTGGCCTTGGGCACGGAGCTCTGGTCCTTGTCGGCGACGCTCAGCTCGACACCCTCAACGACCACTTGTGTCGTCACCTTCACCTCCACCTTACACATCACACACACACATTAACTTCGCATCATCCCATCGCATCAACTTCACATCATCTCATAGAATACATTATGCGCGCAACTACAAACTACAAACAAAATTAACTAACTGCGCAAATTCATTACGATATATACCGGCACACAAATGATGTAGTTTCATTTTTAATCATTTCTAGCATCAACAGTTCACAGCTTTGTTCAATTTTTTAATGGTGTTAATGAATTAGATGAGAATTGAAAATTCAATTTTTTTTTATGATTGATTTACAAAAATTTAACTTGTTTCGAAGAGCAGCGGACTAGGGCCATCACTGCGGCATCAGAATGTGCTGCATCAGAGCAAGCAGCGTATGCGACACAATCAAATCAAACGATAAACGCATGTTACACACGTCGACGAAACACTCCACATTCAGCTAATGCGAATGGATGAAGGCAAAATTTAGACTACTTTTGCAGATCAGGATAATATTTTAAGCAGCGCTCGCTATGATATCGTTTCCTTGCATTATTTCTGCAGAAAACAATCCGCAAAAATACATGTCCATTATCAAACTGGCATATTGCCAATTCAGAAATTTAATCAGCAGTGAGACAAGAATAAAAAACAAGAGAAAAGAACCTCGGCAGCAGAGGCTCCGAGCAGCTTGGCGGTAGACTGCGCGGCGGCAACAGAGACGAGGATGCGATAGAAGCCTCGCTTTGGGTTGACGCTCATCAAACCGAGTTCATAGAGAGATCTGCACAGCACGTTAACACCACTCGTCATACTACTTGCGAGTCATACTACTCGTGAGTCATACTACTCCAGTATCTCATACCATTTGGGTGTCAGACTACTTGTGACTCATACTACTCCCAGTATCATACCATTTGGGTGTCAGACTACTTGTGAGTTATACTACTCCAGTATCTCATACCATTTGGGTGTCAGACTACTTATGAGTCGTACTACTCCAAATATAATACCACCTGTGTGTCATACTACTTCTGCATCATGCCACATGCGTGTCATACTACTTACTTCTCAATCATACAAATCATGTGTCACACTGCATGTCATATAGTGACACACTATTTGTCACATTACTGTCACACAACTTCTCATAGTAGTTTTACACCACATGTACTTGTACCTGTCATGAAAAAATCAAAACAAGACAGAATCGTAATTGACTAAACTTCTCTATCATAGGACAAATCTTATAAAAAAGCTAAGCATTCTATAGAGAATCTACGAATTCTATAGAGAATCTATGAATTCTATAGAGAATCTATAAATTTCATAGAGAATCTATAAATTCTACTGGGAATGTACGAATTCTGTCTTTGTATTAAAGGTACACAGAAGCTCAACACACTGGTCGGCAGCCGATAGTGTGAATGGTTTCTTGCTGAGCACGACGGCGTCATCGCCGACGTGTCGCGCCGTGTCGGCCGTCACCGTCAGCTTGCCGAGCGACTGGCCGAGCAGATTGCACACCCGCACCTTCATCGGAATAAGCACAGCGTAACATTATGTAGCCTACTTCAAACTATTGCCGTATCAACTGTTATTGTATCGACAGTGTGAATCCTTCTAGCCATCAATTTCCATCAGCATTGTAGATTACATAGCTTGAGTATTTATTATGCTTCTTTGCATTTGAGAGTAAAATTCTCTAAAGTACCACAGCACCATGTGCGAAGGCCTAGTCTAGATAATTATTAGACGATGGCCATAAAACAGACATACTAAGAGATTTATCTGGTTGGTTAGTACGTAAAAAACTAACAAAGGGTCGTTTGATATAAATTAATTTTATTGCACACCTGCACATTGTCCAATTCGCAACTTAATCGTTATCTGTTCAAGCAGTTTGATAATACTGTAGATCGGTGACTGGTTTGTCATTCATGATTTTTGTTAACATTGTGACCGATGAGTCGCATTACTGCTCAGTTATTACTAAACGTGATGTTCCCCGCAATGCTGCAAACCAAGCTGCTCACCTGCACCGTCGGACTCTTAGGTGAGACCGACACTTGGCTCGCCAGCGATACTGACACCGGAACGTGGAACTGCACACGCCGACAAAATACAACAAATAGAAATTTACGACAGAACATTATGGCTTGCAAAAACAAATGTAGCAACAGAAAGACTGAAGATTTAGCAGCAATGTAACAGAATGAAGCATCTCAGTGTGCGATTACACACTGCATTACTAACTATCAATGAATTAACATCAAATAAACTATCTGCATTACTTCTAAATTCATTTAATTTCTGATTTCAATCCCCAAAAAATTATACTAAACACTGACAAACTGATATCCAAAATCAGCACACTATCTTCTTCATCACACAGCACCATCATGAATGCACATGCTACGTTACCAAGCCACATCGTGGCACATGCTAACTTGTCCAGGCACGACGTGGCATTGCTTCGAGGCGGACCTACGGAGATCGAAAAGGAATAAAGACGCACCGGATTGTTGGTAAGGATGACGACTGCGGAGACGAGGAAGAGAGACTCCATCTTGGACTGGGTGTGTTTGCGCGCGAGCAGGTAGTTGGCAAACTTGACCACCTTGTCCTGCACGACAGCATACAAATCAGCCCGGCGCTCACAGGCAATTTATTCTAAAAGTAGCTTTGCATATAAGTAGCTTTGCAAAAAAAATATGAAAATTTGCACAATTATCTGATACTTAGTGACAACAGCAATAGAGGTGAGGCTATGTGGTGTAGTGGTCAAGGCGTCGAACAAGAAGTCCAGAGGACCTGGGTTCAAGTCCCCGCACTGGCAACCATGAAACCATGCGTTGCAGACCCTTAAGCAAGGCTGCACAAGTGCGGCATACGCAAGTGTTGCTGCACCAGATAATTATTTATTTGATTGGCGTCAGGAATGGCATCGGCCATAAAAATCCCGCTCCAGCAGTCCTCATCAGGGCGCAGAAGTCTAAATCTGCGTGAAAACATGAACATTAACAGACTAGACGACAAAAAAGGTGGTTAGCTAGTTAGAGACAACAGCACGAGAGTGTAGCATGGCGCATCATTACGACAAACCTCGGCGATGGCAGGCGCGAGCTTGGCTTTCTCTGCGAGCTTGTAGGCAGTGTACACCACTGTGGAGGTCGGCACCAGTCCACCCTCAAACTGACAACAAACATACAACACAATTAACTGCATCAGCAACACAATACGAAGCGTTAATGAAGAGCGTGAATCATTAGTTTTAACTTACATAGAGCTAAAAGAACCCGAGAAGAAAGCTAAAACCAAATAAAGCTCAAAATCATACGTTGACATTCGTCGCTAGTTTATCAAAACAAAACAATATATTACTATAGCTGATAGCTGATTTAATTTGACTAGGTGATCATCCATAACATAGAAATGGCAAGGACTATAAATAAATAATGTACATAATATATCACACAAAAGCCAAGCCTTCGTAAGCCCCCCAATTGATATATACGCTTTTTATAGCATTTACCATCAAACCAAAATTAGAGCAACTCTGGATAACTGACATCCTGTATACGTTCTCAAAAATGCATTAACAAAAACTCCAGAAAATTCTTGGAAACTTTAAGGACATCATTTGAGAAATTTTTCTACACCCAAAATGTATAAAATCTTGCGCGTCACAATTTATGCAGAAAGATAATCATGATTCTCTGGTTAGGTACCGAGTGTGACATCACAAATGAAGTGATTGGCGCAGTCACCTGGAGATACTTCTCGTCAACCTCGTCGGCCTGAGCGACGATGTCCTCGATCATGTCGTGAAACTTCTTCATGTCAGCGGCCGTCGGCAGATAGGATGCCGCGTAGAACGCACACGCATAACTGCGCACGCATATCACATGCATAACTACACATGTAAAATTATGCATGCATAGTGCAGGCATAATGCATGCAGAGCACATTCATAACTACACACACATAGCACAATCATCACTGTGCAAACATAACAAACGTATAATCACGCACGCAAAACTACCAATGCATAGCATACGCACAACTGCACACGCATAACTGCACACGCATAACTACACACGCATAACTACACACGCATAACTACATACGCATAACTACACACGCATAACTACACACGCATAACTACACACGCATAACTACACACGCATAACTACACACGCATAACTACACGCATAGCCATAAACGCACAACTACACACACAAAGTCGTCGATGATAGTGGATATCAAAAATTAATTTGCTAACATTTCTACTGAGATTTAATAATGCAAGAAGAGAAAAACAGTTCTACCGCAGATATACTAAAAATCATGAGCACGATAAAACAAATTATAAATTCATGAAAGATTCTTTAAAGTAGCCTAGTGAACATTGTCTTTTTTTCAAACAAATTGATACAGTAATTAGTATTCGAATAGGCCCAATGACAAATATTCATCATTAATATTAATTGTAAATAGTAAAGCTTGAAATTAAATACTTGCATACACAAAAAACCAGCTAGCATTTTAAAAGACAAATGCCTGCATTCTGATACTAATGATCGTATGTTCTACTGCACGCACACCTGACATTTTCTCAATTGCCAGAATATCTGTTTTAAAAAATCACGTCATCCTAGGTATGAGCCAATGACGACAAAACTTTTTTAATCAGAAAATAAAGCAATTGCAAAAACTAAAAGTTCAGCAGCAATGATGTGTACCAGGGCAGGAGCTGTTCACTAACCTGAAAGGTGATTCGTCAGCCTTCAAGCCGGCCTCAAGTGCCGCTGTCGCTTTTGCACCATCAACTGCACCAATATGGTACACAATAAGTAGATCACTAAATTTTAATGACCTAAAAATCTCTTGGCTAGATCCAACACCATTATCCTTTCTATTAAGTAGAAGATGCAATTTAAACTATATAATCAACCTGTTTAACTGATTGGATAACCTTAATTCAACAAAAATCAACTTTACTAACAAAGTTCCCGAAAATAAATTTGCCAGCCCGGCCACGACTCAGAAAAACAGACTCATCACCACACCAAGGCAATAATTCATATAGAGCGACTCAGAGTTCACAACTCAACGCAAACAAAACATTTTAAAGCAATTTTTTTCCGCAAAATCCTGTAACTGTTCAATAATATACTAATTTTAGAACAATTTTTGAACAAATTTTTAAACTCATTTTAGAATAATTCATTTTTGAAGGCTAAAACGCTCAGTTTAAAATTATTAAATATGCGTAACTAATCATTTAGGATTTTATCATTGTACACTGGATTGCAGCTCTGTAAGCTGCTAGCAGAAAAGCTGTGCAGTGCTGAAAATGTAGTCCGCATCGAAATACAATATCTCACTTTTCTGCCCGAGCAGGCTGAGAGCCTTCATCGCGTTCAACAACTCCTTCGTGGTTGTTCCCGGCACGATGGCAGCGGTCAGCTTCGCCTCAACACCACCCAACTGAACCTGGGCAACGTCAACATAAATACGGCGTCAAAATAAATATAGCATCAATATAAATATGGCATCAAAATAAAGCGGGCCTCTAGCAACTATTTGAATACGCTCGGTTTTTACCTCACAGGTTTTCCCAGCAGCCTTCAAGGAGCTGATGGCATAGACAGCGTGGAACAGAGACTCGACGCTCTCTACATTCACATTCTTCTTCACCGCCGCACACATTTTCTGCGCGTACCACAAACAGAGCTTCATGCAGTGCGTGCTACTAATGAAATAATCACATAAAATTCGACACACACAAGCATACAATTCATTGAGTACGGTACCAATATACTGAACAATTTAACATCTGATAATTTATTATTCAAATCAGCCTAAAAGGTTCAAATCTTAGTTTTCTGCAAAAACCTTCGCAAAATTTAATTAGACAAACATGAAACCATATAGCAAAGCATAATTCAACGTTAACATCAAATACGATTCACACCTACAGTAAATCTCTCAAGTAGCCTACCTACAATATCCACAATAATTGCACAATTTAACCTTTTCCTTTATAAACTGAACGTTGTTTTATTAACAAAAAAATTTCAAAAAATATAACTTTAACAAATTAATTTCTTTAGGAATGTACTTGATCAAATTTTGAAGCGTCGCTAGATAACGCCTAGATAACGCCTAGATAACGCTCAACAAAATCTGTTCAAATATCTGTCAAGCCACTCCTACAACTATTTAGCTAGCATCATCCAAAAAAGTTTTTGAAATTTTCAAAATAATTATTATATATTTCAAAATCTTTCTGACAAAATTATCTGATTGGCGGTCGCTAACGTAGCATTGGGGTCAACCGTACAACTCAATCGCACACCTCTGGCTCAGGCAGAGGTACGCCGAGTAGCGTCAGTCCATAGATGGAAAACTCGAGCTCGGCAAGGTCGTCGTTGTACGGCTGAAGGAAGATGTTCTTGAAGCGCTCGATGTCCGCCGGCGTGAAGTAGGAGGAGAGAGGAACGACCTGGCCTATCAGGGCCAGCGCACAGACGCCCAGCAACCACATGTTTTCTGCAAGCAATACTAAGCAGATTAGTACAATGATTACCGTAAGCAAAGAATCGCAGAGATCAAAATGTCAAACCACTATGCAATTCGCAAGGAAAAAAAGCTTAAATTACAACAATATTACTTAACATGAGGGTTAATATAGGCCAATCCTTAATATAACATTAACATAATTTATACTCAAATCCATTCTGTAATTTTTCAATTGATATGAACACGAATCCTAATTACCGATACGTGTGATATCTATACTAGCCAGAAGGTCCATACTAAAATCCAATATGCACAAATATTAACACTCAGCCGCAAAGTAGAGGATAACCGAAAGCTAGATTACTATCTAGGTTGGGCATCGAAGCACAAGCACGAAGCCAAGTAACGAACAACAATAACGCTTAAAATTAAAAGGGGCGCTAAGCCTAACATAAATTATATAATGCACGCCCCGTGACACCGGCCGGCTTTTTTGGGTCACACACGATACGACACCTACGTGCCTTTAATAAGCCTAGTACACGTATGTTACAACAAAAAATGCACTCAACTGCACACAAGTATACGCAAATGACTGCAATGTAAAAAGGTGCAAAGTGTTAATGGAGGGGGTGGGGGAAATAGAAATATTCGGGAATTATTTGGAAACGTTACCTCGCCCCATGTTGAATATACGCGTGCCACCTCACTTCCTCTGACGACCAATTAATTAAATGTGAATATATAGACACGCCAAGCGAGCACGTCTATTAGTGCAAACAAATTGGTCTCTGCACGAAATAAAATATGAAAAACCCTGCCCTAACGCTAAACTAACTCTAAACTAACCCAAAACTAACCCTAAATAATCCCTGTGCTAACTAACCCTAAACTAAAATCAGCATCTATAAATTGAATTGGGTGGGTGGAGTTTAATTTTAAGGACGGTGTGTGAGTATCAAAGACTATTACCGTCCGGCTTTGTGTAAGAAGGCCACCCCAAAACCGATCCCCCTTCTTTAGTCGCCTTTTACGACTCGCCCGGGAAGATCTGGGCTGCAGACCAATTCTTTGCTCCCGGGCTTGCACGGGGATATAAATTAAATTCCGATGCAGTAAGCCTTTTATATGATAAACTATGGCGTGCAGCGATCAATTTGTTTGAGCTTTTAGACGCCACTCAAGTGGACGTCGTGGCCTCCACCAATCAGAAGTATCGGCTTATTCGGCTCTACAATTATAACTTCCGTGAGCATTTGTAGAAAAAGAAGCAAAGCAACAGTGACTGATGCTCCACTGTAACACACAAAATGGCGCATACAACAATTATTTTATTTTTTAGGCTGGTGTCTATTTGCGGAAATTTATAGTTGTTTGATCTTGCCGATGTCTCGACAGCCCTATTGGAGGCGTTCACTGTTTGATCTTGATGATGATGGAGCGGCCGCGCTACCGACAGCTTGAAGACTGCACTATGGTAGCGGCCTACATCAAAGAACTATTAATGCCTCGTTGGTTTTGCTGCATTTTAGGGGAAGAAATGATGAAAAAGGCTGCCAAATGGTGCCACGCCAAACAGACTCGTCGAGGCTCGCTGCATGTCGAGGAAGAGGCTGGAGTGGATTCTTTCGAAAGTCGCAAAGTCGCAGTCGCAAAGTCATCAAGTCACAGTCGCGGAGTCTCAGTCGCAAAGTTGCAAAGTCGAAAAGGGCATTTTAACTTAAATATCCGACTAGGCGTTAAGCACTATAAGTTATCTAAGGCTGTTTAAATGCTTTGACTGATCAAACGCAATTGTAGTGGCACCATGAGGATAAGGGCTCAGGCAATCTCTGCAATCTGCTCTAAAGCCCCCATATAAATGCTTCTTTTAACAGATGTTTCCCAAAAAGGCAATTAGATCATTATTGAAAAGACAGATAGGCCTGTATACATCTCCCCAAATATTGGTTTGAGCCCCCCCCCGCCTCAGGACCCCTTCATTTTTTTCTAAAACGCTCCGAAAATGAGCTTTAGGGGTAGGGCTCATTTTTTCCCTAGATCGATCTAGCCCCCCTCCCCTCCATAACCTATGCTCAGGCTGGATCGACCAAAGAATTTGGACTACTATCAACCTAGAATGGCTATGCCAGTACTATAGCAGCTAAAACAAGAGAGTAGTCCGAATTCTTTTGGATCGCCATGAGTTTGCCTTGTTGGCGATCTCTGTTAGCTTAACTTTCGATAGCTTAATTTGGCATTTTGCAACAAGCATAATTTTATTTGAGAGACGCAGGCAACAACGAATGCACACAATAAGAATATTGATAACTTTATTTTGTTGATAAGGTTTTGAACGTGCATAATTTAGTCTGAATGACTCACATTTGTCTACAAATTTGCAAATTTATGTTAATACGGCTGCAGTTGTTGTGAATAAATTTTCAGCAAAATCTTATAATTTTTGATGACTTATGACATTTCAAGTGTTCCATATTTCATCTGGACAGGGTGTGTAACATATGACGTCATATAATATTGTCGCGAATTCGTCCCCCCTCATCCCCAGGTCGCGGGTAAGTGGGGGTCGGTCGCGGTCGGTCTAAACTGGGCCCT
>JAQIWG010005975.1:0-13854 GCA_034695025.1 Chamaedrilus cognettii | reverse complement strand
AGTACTCTAGTAACGGTATGATGTATGTTTTAAAGCCTAGTATCAAAATGAACGGGTTTTTAGAGACTAATATTTTTTCCAACAGAAATAATCTCTTAAATAATAATAGTTGATACAACTATGCGTCACATTCTTTATAATAAAACTAGTCTAGTCGTTCGTAAATAATTGTATTGGTCACAATTTTTGTATTTATAGTGACAGCAAACTCCGCTACTGCAGTTAGCGTACCAACTGTGTCTGATCCTACACTTCCCCTCACTTCTATAGCCGCAGCTGCTTCAACGATTGCAAGCACATTAACTTCAGAAAGTTCCGGTGCGGTGGCCACAACAGTGACTACGAATACAGCTACATCGGTTCAAACATCAACAATGGCGACATCCAGTTTTGCTACAATCCTAACCGCTCCAACAAATTCAACTACAACTCCCACTATCGCTGTATCACTAACTGCGTCTTCAATTGCCCCGCCTGGGAATATCTTGAGCGGTCGTACATTCTTAGCTGTTTCAACAGCCACCTCGACTGCAATCACTGACACAACAACGGCTGGCGGTGTTACAACAACCACGAATCCCACGACGACCTTCACCGTTCCAGCAAGCACATCGACCAGTGCTTTCGCTACCTCGACTGTTTCCACAGCTGCAGCGACGACTCTGCCAGTTTCACAGACTACTACAGCAATCTCGTACACGACCACAGCCGCCTCCACTACTGCTGCTCCCGGGAGTACAGTGACGACGGTAACAGCCGTGACTGAAGTCACTGGACCCACAACTCAAAGTGGTGCAATGACTGGTGGTTCTGATGCTGGAACGACAGCGCAAATAGGTATGTGTAGCCTAGCATATTATACAAGTAACTAAGTTAATCTATTTAGAAATCTGTCTTGGATTTCTATTTATGTACCGACGGATTTATGTCACGACGAATGTCACGCCTCGGTCCACTCGGTCTGCTGTCGCCATTTGTGGACCGATTGTCTCGCGAATGGTCTCATTCTCTTCGTCTCAGCAAGTGTCAACCGCTCCCCCTTCTTTAGCCGCCTTTTACGACTCTTCCGGGAGCTCTGGGCAGCAAGCCAATTCTTTGTTCCCGTGTGCTGTCAACATTTGTAGGCCGATTGTCTCGCGGATGGTCTCATTCTCTTCATCTCGGCAAGTGCCATCGGCTCCCTCTTCTTTAGTGTTCATTTATGACTCTCCCGGGAGCTCTAGGCTGCAAGCCAATTTTTTGTTAGTGCCAACCGCTCCCCCTTCTTTATTCGCCCTTTACGACTCTCCCGGGGAGCTCTTTGTTGCAAGCCAATTATTTGTTCCCCGGCTTGCAGGGGTGTGTTAAACGATAGAAGCCAGTGTTACCACTCAAGTCGCAATTGCCAAACTCAAGGCGTTTCATAACTAGCCATAGGGCTCTTACAGTTTTTTTTTCTGTATATGTCATTTTTACCGAGATTTGCCGATTTTCAAAACATGCAAGAATTTCATGCACTCAAATTTTTTTATGTTTTTCAGTACTTTCCATTTTTTATCTCTCTCTTTTTGTGCACTCAGGGAGCTCTGGGCTGCACATCAATCATTTTTTCCCCGATCAGCAAGGCGTTATTGCAAGCGTAGCTGCAACAGGCATCTAGTAACATAAATTATGACAAATTAGCAGATCATTTTCTAGTTTATTCTATGGAGGATCAAAAATGAAATAGTCATAATTATTCTTAATTTATTTGGGGCCCAAATGCAGATGAAACTGCACAAACCTAGCTTTTTAAGCTGGACAGCTTAATTAATAAATTTGTTGTTTTATTACGCAGGGATATAATTAGCCTGTACTGATTTTTAGAAAATTTTAACAAATTAATATCTGTCTAGATGCTGAAAGAGGGAACGCTAAGAGAACAGCTTTGTGGCGAAGTATGACAGCGTGGGGTGTGGCCCTCTGTGTAGTAACAGCTTTTTACATATACATTTCTAAAGTTGCGTATTTGTATCAAATTATATACTTGTCAAACTTTGAAGAAAATTTTTATTTTTTATTTTTATAGCTTGTTCGCCAAATTGTCAGATCTGCGTTGAGAATTTTGGACCAGGTTTCACAGAAGTATGTCAACAATGTAACGCAGGGTTCTTCATCGACTCCAATAACGTGTGTTCCCGTGAGTGTTGCAAATATGAAACAACTTTGCAAATTATTTGTTTACTTGATATCATGCATACCATTATCAAATCTCCCTTAATAGTCGAAATATATCTAAATACTGACTTCGAATTTGTCTTTGGATCACGACAGGTTGTTGAACCACTATGTTGGAAGATTTTCCTCCGATCCCCCCACTTGCGAAGTTGACTCTCCCAGAGCCCCACTAGGTAGACCGCCTACATCAGAAATTTATCAACTCCTCTACTTCAAGTTGTACTTTGGGCACTGGTCATACATATGTAACTACACTGAAGAGATCTCACATTTTGTATTACAGAAACTAATTGGCCTAAGTTTTTTGCACCGTTGAACGAAGCTGATATGTTGACATGCTGACTGCATCCCAGACCTTCGTGTAGATGCCCAGTTTTATCTACACATCTAGCGGTCGTAGGCCTAGCCATGTGCCCACAGTAATAGTATACAATAGGCTGACTTTGATTTAGGTCTGCTCATTTTCTAGCTATTGCTATTAACTATAAATAAAGTCATAGCCTGCCTTTGAAATGCTACAATAGTCCTATTTAGCATCATAGCAGGCTGTGTACTGTTAAGTCTGTTATACTATATAGATATTTATTGTATAGTTCCTGCGGTGAATACCTCTACTGTCATTAATTTACCAACTTCGACTGGTTCAACACTTGCCCCCGCTACTACAGCCACAACTGCTTCAACGATTGCAAATATATCCGGTGCGATAACCATAACAGTGACTACGAATGCAACCACGTTGCTTCAAACATCAACAATGGCGACATCCATTGCTGCTACAATCCAAACCGCTCCCACGAATTCAACTACAACTCCCACTGCCGCGGTATCCATAACTGCATCTTCAGTTACTACACCTGGGAATACTTTGAGCAGTCCTACATTCATAGCTGTTTCAAAAGACACCTCGACCGTAGTCACTAACACGACACTGGCTGGCGGAGCTGCAACAACGACTAATCCCACGACGACCTTCACTGTTCCAGCAAGCACAACGACAAATGCTTTCAGTAGCACGACTGTTTCCACAACTGCAGCGACGACTCTGCCAGTTTCACAGACTACTACAACAATCTCGTACACGACCACAACCGCCTCCACTACTGCTGCTCCCGCGAGTACAGTCACGACTGCAACAGCAACCGTGACTGGGCCCACTACTCAGACTGGTGCAATGACTGGTGGTGCTGGTGTTGGAACTATAACTCAAACGGGTATGGCAGTATTATACAAATACATTATTCAATTAAAGACAGATGACTGATTTGAAGGTAATTTTTTTGTTTCGTTTTTACTGTGAAGTAGCAAAAATTAATTAATCATATTACATCATGCAATAGGGACAGCATCAGTTACATGGACGGCTGGCCTTACGCCTGGCCTTGCTATATTTAAATTTTACTGTAATGTACTAATAAAAAACTAAATAGAACTATTGTCAAACGATCAGTACACGTTATGAATGACAAAATAGTGTGAAATAAAATGATAGGAGAAATAAAGAGGATTTGTGCAAATTGTGCCACATATTCAATATTGAGATATAAACACTGATCTCCAGCTAGTCAGTAGCCTGCTAGTGGTAACTCGGTTATTTCACAGCTGCATTTTAGTAGTTTGGTCTTAAGTAGCTAATGATATTTTATTAAAGGAAAAAAAAAATTGAAATTAAATTTAAACAAAAATTATGGTATGTATCCAAATACATTTCTACCGTGCATAGTAATATGGATTTGATTTCTTGGGATATTGAGATGCACATGTTAATTTTTGTAATATTTTAACAATTTATTGCAGGTTGTACGCCAAATTGTCAACTCTGCGTTCAAAATTTTGGATCAGGTTTCACCCAAGTGTGTCAACAATGTAATGCAGGATACTTCCTTACCTCCAACAATATGTGTTCCTGTGAGTTTAACAAGCTGTAAATCACCAGTTCAAAATTTTGCTCTAATTGGTAAATTCTAATTATCACATTTCCGTATCTATTTTTTTATTGTCTTTTAGAAATGCGACAAGTTCAAAATGTTTCGAGCGATCACATAAAAATTTTAATGTATGACCATCGTCATTTTAAGTTTCTGCCAACGATCCCTTTCACCTTACTACATCGGCATGCATCTGCATGCCGATATAGTAAGGTGGAAGGGATCGTTGGAAGAGGGAGGGGGAAGAACACATAGAAGGAGGCGGTAGAGAGCGATATGAAGGATACACACGATATGGATACCCAGTCTTCCTCCTTCATGCGTTCCACATGTCCAAACCACCTCAGTCTCCCTGTCTTCATCATGTCCGTTATACATACGACACCTAACCGTTTTCTTAGATCTTGCATCGACACTTGTCCTTCAATGACACTCCACACATCCATCTCACCACCATTCTCTCTGTCTTCTCTAATCTCTGAAGATCCTCCACCTTCGCTGGCCATGTCTCACTTCCATATACCAATGTACTTTGCACACACATTTTGTAGAATTTCCCCTTTAGTTTCAATGAGACACCCCTTGCTGTCAAGATAGGTCCCAGTTTGTTAAAGTTTGCCCAGGCACTTCTTACCCTAGCCCTTGCTGCCTCCTCTGCTCCCCTTCCTCAACCGATCATATCTCCCAGGTAACAGAAACTACTGACCCGCTCCATGCTACATCCCTCCTCAAGAATCACATACTTCTCCTCCTCTGTCTTAACACTGTTGTTTACACCATTGATACACCTCGAGCACCGGAAAAGCGAATCTTCCTTCAATCGACCTTTGATTTCACTGCACTTTTTGTGAATCCGCTTCCTGCACTTGCAACATTAGATTGAGTTTAAACCCACTCCTTCTCTGCATTCTCCACATGGATATTTTCCTGAGCTCATGATTTGTCCCGAATTTTCTTTGCACCTCGTCACCTTAGTTTTCTTTAAATTTACCTGAAGTTCCTTCGCTTCCAAACATTCCTTCCATATCTTTACTCTCTCCATCAGCAGCTCTTCGGACTCCTCCGCTGTCTTAGATAATCCGAGCTGATAATTTATGAAATTGTACAGAATTTAAACCTCGAAATTTGACATTTTAAAGTGTCTGCCATAAACTTTCACGCAGGCGCACAGAGGTGCCACTGCCTCGCAGCGTTATCGACAACAGATTATCCAGTCTGTTTGAAGTTGTCATTTTTGATGCTTAATTATTATGTTCTCGAATACGTTGGCTTTCTTAATCAGGTGTTTGTACTCATCAGGTGTTTGTATCAGGTGCTTGTCTTGCATCGCCAACCAAATTGATAGTCAATGTTTATTGTAGGCCTCTAGCTTGTCAGTGACAATGTTGTTGAGGGTACGAATGCGTAGACGTCATTTATTAGCTGATGCACAGCCTTGCGTGAGCAAGTCTGTGCAACATGGAGCGTTCACAGTAGTGCAACGTTCACAATATTAGCTTACAATATTCTACTACAATTGTAAATGAAATTGGATCAGCAATATTGCAACGCCACTTCGTTTAGCACAAGAGGTTCAGATTTTTCTACAACACTGTGTACATTTAGTGTTCAAGTTAGAAATTTTAAAGAAATTCTAATTTTCAAGAAAAAGCAATGAGCTTTTGTTTTCAAAACAACATGGCGACCAATATGGACGTCAGAAACCATTTTCGCTGATCATGACATATGACTAATATATATATTTGTTATTACTTGGCACATGTGAGTAATCAAAGAAATTGTTTGTAATTAGCCCCCCTGTGTAACACTGAAATTCCTTATTTTGTGGTCGGGCTCATGGATTATAGTATAGAGTTTGGTCCTGTTGATTTCAGTTTAGGCTACCATTTGAAGTAGTTGTATTCGAAGTATAGTTTAATTCGAAGTAAGGTTTTTCTTGTCGTGCGTAATTAATGTCAATAAATTTGCTCAAAATTAAAAAATTCTGAATGGAACTAATTTCCAGGAAATTCATTATGCAGTGAGCACATGAAAAAATTTATGAGTTTCCAAAATTACTCATTACTGATGATTGCTTTATTAGTTTGTGGCCTACAAATTTGGTGAATTGCTTTTTTTCTTCTGCATTGTAATGGCTTCTTCTGCGTCTGATTTATGGGACATCGCAGTAGCAATTTCTAAGATTACCGTACCGTTATTGTTACTTCAAGTATAGTGCAGAGCTTTAAATAACTGTAGAAAAATTAATTAATTATACTTCATTTTCATATTTTTGTCTTCGTTGCAAAAACTTTTAAAAAATTTAACAAGTTTTTATTTATTGCGGTGAATAATTTTTACAGTGATTGTTACACAGCTTACAATCATTAGTTAACAATTATGGGAAGAGCTGCTGACTTTGTATATTTTATTGCTGCCAGTGACTACCACAACAGCGAATATGCCGACTATCCCTGCAACTGCCACTCCTCTGACCAGTAGGCCTACAGCATTCATGACCACCCCTGTGACCAGTACAGCATTCATGACCACCCCTCTGACCAGTACAACATTCATGACTCCAACACCAGCCACCTCCACTACTGCAGCTCTAGTGACTGCGGCAACGACCGCAGAAGCAGCCGTGACCGGGCCGACAGCTCAGAGTGCAATGACTGGTGGTGCCGGTGTTACAACTATGGCCCAAACTGGTAGGCAGTTACAAACAAACTCATGAATTTTCCACAAAAGCACATTAGTGTCATTATTAATTACTAGGCTACTAACATACGTTTGCAACAGGGCCGGCGTTAGGTTTCTTTGGGCCTCCCCCAAAAACTCAATTTTGAGCCCTTCTAAATCCATTGTTAATCAAAAGTCCTTTTTTTCCCCTGCGCATAGAAATCACAACCGGGGGGCCGGGGGGGGGGAGGGGTGCTGACAGAAATTTTTCTTGGAACTACTCGCTTACATACATACAATCTCCCAATGGGCCCTCCACAACACCCTGTGGGCCCCCCCATCATCATAACTTTTCCATTAAATGACCATAATTACATTCTATCAACATCACTGTTTCATAAAATTTATTGTCAAATTTGTAAATTTTCTCCAGTGGGCCCCCACAGCCCAGGGTCCCCTCCGACCGGGGTGCGAGGGGCCCTAACGTCGGCAACGGTTTGCAAGCACAACATTCACCTCGTAGCCAAAGGTTGACTGCAAATGTAACTTTAGGTAAAAATTGTGGTTCTTTTAATTTTCACTAATTAATTGATGTGTGGAGAGTCATTGAAGGACAAGTGTCGAGCAAAGATATGAGAAAGTGGTTAGGTGTCGTATGTATAACGGACATGGCAAAGAAAGGGAGACTGAGGTGGTATTGACATGTGAAGCGCATTAATGAGGAAGACTGGCTATCTGCATGTCGATATATTAAGGTGGAAGCGATCGTTGGAGGAGGGAGGGAGAAGAAAACATGGAAGGAGGCGGTAGAGAGCGATATGAAGTAAGTGATGAAATGATGATGAATGTTTTGGCTGTAGCTTTAACCTGAAATTCACTTCTGATCATGACTGTAACTTTTGGTTCAATTGCTTGGATGCTGGGCTACTTGTCACGAGAGCGTCCATTATAAAATGTTGCAAAAAAAGTCAACGCATGTACAAGGTGGTGAAAACAGTGCTGTGCAGGCTCGTAATATGCTGAAGTTAGACAATATTCGATTTCAAGGCTACTCCATACTAGCAGCATGTCTCTAACTGTTCATAAACTATTAGAGTGGATTTGTATCATATCTAGCAGTGTAGCATGGTATCAATTAGCATCAAATTATGATTGTACTACAGTCGACTTCGTTACAGAATACACAACTTTGGCATTGAATTAATTTTAATTTAAAGCAATTGTTCTGCACATTCTCTGACGATAACATTATGTAGAAAACAATATTGTTGTCATTGCATTACTGTGGTAGGCTTTCTGTATCAACTTAGTTTAGTTTTTATGTATATTCTTGTTTTTGTACTGCCTTGGATGACATAATATAAAAGATTAATATATATAGCTTGACAGCTTTGGGATTATATATTTTAAACGTAACTGTATTGTGTACATATACAGTTTGTTCGCCAAATTGTCAAATCTGCGTTCAGAATTTTGGACCAGGTTTTAACCAAGTGTGTCAACAGTGCAATGCAGGATACTTCATAGACTCCAATAACGTGTGTTTCCGTGAGTGTTGCAAACTTTCAATCACTATTAGTCGCTATTACAGTTTAACGATTTTTATTTTTCACTCTGACTTGGACCCATTAGCATCAGTTGCGATTGTCTTTAAATTATAAGGTACAAAAAAGAGCCAATTCTTTGGGCAGATAATTGCTTTTTAATGGCTGATTTCAAACATTCATACATTTATGCTGATCATCGTGTAACTTCATCATTTGACAAGTGTAGCTTTGAATTTGCAAACACCACTGTGGTAAATTGTCTTTTCAAATCAAATAGCCAAGTAATGCAATGTATAAAATTTCCGGTTAATCTTGAAAGAGCGAAAAACAAATTCCTTGCTAGGTTAATGCAGATCTTAATGTACTCATGAATCTAATAATCTAATAATTGTTCACTAACTATAACTTACATTCGATTAAAGGTCTCGTGGAAATTCTGAATTGTGAATTATTTTTGCGTAAACAGGGTAGAGCTTAACGAAAAAAGTTTCACCCTCTAGCTCCTGCTAACTAGAATTTATTTATAGTGACTTCTGGTTTTGTGTACTTTAATTTTTAATGACTTGTGACTCTGTGGAATCTTTGTGTTAGAACTTTCGAAGAACGAATGAAGCTTGTGGTGTTGGTCACAATAGTATTTTCAAAATAGTATTTTATTTTCAAAATAGAAAATACTATTTATTTTGTATTTTCAAAATACTTTTGAAAACTATTTTTTTGGGTATTTTCAAAATACTTTCTAAAAGTGTTTTGGATAATTAAAAATACTTTTCAAAATAATTTTTATAAAATACTTTTGAAAGACCCTCAATATTAATTCCAGGCTGTTGTCACTAAGCTACTGACAAATTCTGATCTTATACTTGTTATTTGAAAGGAGAAGAAAGTGCAATGTATTTTTTTGAAATTTGAGCAAGTTTACTTAAAAATTATCTAAAACTATAGTGTGCATAACAAGATTGTACAATGGAAAATGTATGAAAAAAGGAATACGTGTATTTCTCAAAAGTATTTTAAGGAACTATTTTCAAAAGTGTTTTCAAACTACTATTTTATTTAGTATTTTCAAAATACTTTTGAAATCTGTTTTATTTTAGTATTTTCAAAATACTTTCAAAAAGTATTTTATTTTGTATTTTCAATATACTTTTTAAAAGTATTTTGCCCAACACTGTAAATGTGATTTCATTTTCTGAGATTTTCTGAACACATTAGTGATGAAAATTCTTGCAGCAAGTTCCTCAGATACAGGTTCCTCAACGACAGCTTCCACTACGAGCGTTACCACTGCGCTCACATCAGTCACATCAGTGACAACTGTCTCGTCGACCTTTACTAGTGGAAAACCTTTGGGTACTTCCTTGTCAGCAACCATTGCTGGACCAATGACAAGTACGAAGTCAGTTGCGAGTATGGGAACTTCTATCTCCAGTACTCTATCCGGCGGTAATGGTTCAGTATATGGTTCTGTGGCAACCAATGGTGGATCGTCTACCACTGGTAGATCATCAACCACAGTAATCATTGGTGGTACATCCAAAAGCAAGTCATCGACTAATGTTACTGGATTCACTACTCCAACGACACAGAGCAAAGGTAAATCCGGCAATGGATTAGGTTGTTCAACTGACTATCAAACGCTTCAATCAATAATATTATAATTTAGCCTACTGACAGTAACCCACGCTTTTGGATCACTTTGAATAGTATTTGATAGTCTCAATTATCAGTAATATTAGGACACCCATTTTGGCAATTGTATTTGTATTTTTACAATTGTATTTGGCAATTGTATTTTGTACAATTAGAAATCATGGTAAAACTGTTACATATCTTTTACTAAATATTTCTCTCCATATAACACCATAAATATTTGCTGGAGGTTTCATGTCCTTTCTTCATTCATTTGCCCACAATGCAACCAATCGGTTAAATACAGTTTTTAAGCATGTACGGAAGGCCTACAACTGACGATAAAATTCATGTAAAATTGTTGTTTTCTTTAAGGTTGTGACCCCAACTGTGGTGCTGTTGGGTGTAACGTGTCCGGAATCTGTCCATTGGGAGGATGCAACCCGCGCTACGGCTCAACAGCCAATCTAACCTGCCTGCGTGAGTTAGAAAACTGGTCCATGTTCACTGTTTTTGAAAATGATGTAGAGGAAGCTGGTATCAATTTGATATTAATTTTCACAGGGCAAATTCCGTAGCGTTAAAAATTAAACCATCTTAAAGCATCGATCATAATAATAGCAGTAGTGTGTTTTTTGTTCGTTTTATGGTCTGACAAACATTATGGAGCCGCCCTTCATTCGATGGCACTGTGCTAATTCATCCAGGCTGAGATATAGACCAAGAACAGGAGGAAATATTCGTGTCCGTTAACCGAGTCAGTTACCCCTTAGGTAGCCGGTACAAGTTAGTAATCTGTGAAGAAAAAATATGAGTCTTCAGGCCAGAGAGGAAGGTGAACCTGGTTATGCATGAACGCTAAGGAAGTGGGACAGAGTTCCAAAGAGTGAGTGCTGAAAACCTTAATGCGCGACGGCCCAAGGCAGAAAGTATTTGAGAACTGCAAGCAAGTGTCGAACGCCTCAATGCAGTTCTCAAAATGAATTCTGCCAACAGGTGTAACCCTTTTGCGTTTTCAGCACTTAATCTTTTAAACTCCCTGCCGAGCAAAGAATTTTAGATGAAACATAGGGAGTGAGCAGTTGATAATGGTCATGAGGCAGATAGTTTTGAAGAGTTTTGAACATGATTGAACAACGTTCAATAAGAGAGATTGATCGGTGGTAAAAATAAAAAATCTCTAAAGGCTGCAAATTCGTATTCATACATTTAAAAATAACCATATGTTCTATGCTGGATCTGGTGAACAATAAAAATTAGAAAGTAAGGCCCGCTCGTGCGATTTGATAATGCAAACGAATTAATTTTTTTAATATAAAAAAGTTTTTTATTGGTTTAAGGTTAGGTTTAGGTTAGGGTTAGGTTTAGGTTAAAATCTATCTGTTGCAAAACTGCTCTATTCGTTTGCATTTTCAAAACTCGTGGCCCGCTCCACAGCGACTCTCCCCCAGTGTTATTGAGCCATAGTCTAATGGGTCTGGTCAAACTGTTTAGACTTCAACACCCTCATATTATCTTTGCTAAATTTAGATCATTGAATGGCATAGAAATAACCATAATTTTTGGCTTCTATGAGCCACCCAAAGAAATGATGTCCGTGTGAGACGCTCTACGTTTTGGCGGGCACTATTTTTACATCTGTCTGCCTCTCCTATTCAACGCGCTTAGGAATGAGACATCAGCGCAGATGTTTCAATCTCTAAAGGAGAAATGCTGACTCTACTGGAACTACTACTCTGAGATAAAAACACCTAAATTCTACAGGGCATATTCTACATGTATAACGTTGTTTGAGTCCCCTGTAGGCCAGGAAACAAGGAATTGGCTTGCAGCCCAGAGCTCTCCGAGCGAGTCGTAAAAGGCGACTAAAGAAGGGGGAGCGGTTCTGCGCCTGCTTTCATGCGCAGAACCGGACTCTAGGCCTATATAGTCTTTGTGCCACGCAGTCCCTAAACAACAAAAATAAAACAAAACATCTTGTTTGATATTCTTCAGCTTGCGCATCGAACTGTCGGAACTGTACTATAGCAGCGAATGTGTGCGTGACGTGCGCTACGGGGTACTTTCTCAACTTAAACTTTACTTGTTCCTGTGAGTATGTGCATTTATCGTAACATTTTATTACATTTGTTAAGCATATATTTTACTGCCATTGTTATTTTTATTTGAGCAATAAATCATGGTTAATTTGTAAGCAGTTAGAAATGATTTATGATGATTTTTTAAGACGTTTCACTGGATCCAGTAACTATATTGAACTCAGAATTTTGTATATTCTAATGTAAGGGAAAAAGTCAATTCGAACGCCAGAGCCTTTGCTTAATTTAACACAAATTGTCTTTAATGGTAATTAAGAGAAACCATACGGGACTCTTTTAGCACCTCAGGGGCCCTGCGAGGCCCACTGGAAAATCCTTTCCTTGATAAATTTAGATCATTGAACGGCATAGAAAAAACCATGCTTTTTGGCTCCTATGCGTCACCCAAAGAAATGATGTCTGTGTGAGACGCTCTATGTTTTGGCGGGCTCTATTTTTACATCTGTCGGCCTCTCCTATTCAATGCGCTTAGGAATGAGCTGTCGGCGCAGATGTTTCAATGTCTAAAGGAGAAATGCTGACGCTACTGTCATTGACTCATTGGTTAGATCGTATTTATTGCATATACTTCTAGTACATTGTTATATTGCAGGGCACATTCTACATGTGTATCGTTGTTTGAATACCCTGCAGGCCGGGAAACAATGATTTGGCTTGCAGCCCAGATCGAGTTCCCCGGACGAGTCGTTAAAGGCGACTAAGGAAGGGGGAGCGGTTCTGTGCTGGCTTTTATGCACAGAACCGGACAGTAGGCCTATATAGTCTTTGTGCCACACAGTCCCTAAACAACAAAAATAAAACAAAACATCATCGTTTGATATTCTTCAGCTTGCGCATCCAACTGCCAGAACTGTACTATAGCAGCGAATGTGTGCGTGACTTGCGCTACGGGGTACTTTCTCAACTTGAACTTCACTTGTTCCTGTGAGTATGTGAATTTATCATAACATTTTGTTACACATGTTCAGCATTTGTATGCTGCCATTATTATTGTTTATTTGAGTATTAAATGATGGTTAATTTGTAGGCAGCTAAAAATTTTGCAGTTGAAACACTTTGAGGATTTTAAGGATGAGATGTACATTTTCTAATAATTTTTTCTGTATGCTTGACTCAGCTATTTTTCCCAGATAAGAATATCTGAATTTCATACGACAATGTTATGAACACTCATAAATCATAAAACAGACGCATCACAACCTATTGCCAGCCTATGAATTCATGCACATGAAAACATTGTTGTTTGTCTAGGCTATGTATTCTGATGCAAGTAACCATATGCGTTTGACATTTAGTGATTAAAGATCTATTCTACTCCTATCCCATCATCAAAAGAAATGTTTCGTGTTATTTTTCATTTATCCATATGATATAAATAGAGGCGTAAAACCAATCATCATAGCAAATGTGTTTGCTGTTTGTATTTTTGTTTAATGTTGTAATTCAGTATAATAATCGAAGAGTTGACTGACTGTTTGAAAAGTCTGTGACCAAACGTACAATAAGCTCAATAAACCTTGCACGGAAAAGATGGGGGGAAGCCCTGGATAAATAAGATAAGAAGGGAAAAGTCTTTAGGATGGCAAGGAAGATGGTAGATAAAAATAAGAATGTCACTGATGGAGGATGTATAAAGGACAAAGAAGGAAAAATTGCTGTGGAAGAGGAGAAGGTAGGGGAGGTGTGGAGGGCGTACTATGAGAAGCGTTGACTGAGGAATTTGAGTGGAACAAGGATGAGTTGGTGGAGAGAGACAGTGTTAGTGGGCCGATAGAACAGATAACATCTGGC
>JAQIWG010005974.1:0-13855 GCA_034695025.1 Chamaedrilus cognettii | reverse complement strand
CATTCGAACATAATACTTTCCCACTATTCTTGATCTCTTGACAACTCTGTTTGGTCGCTGATCGCTTTTCTGCGCGGACTACCACTTAAGAAGGCACGAAAGAAAGAAATCTCAGAAAATTCCCAGCATGATAAATTAATGAATGTTACTCCGTCACGTTATTCTTGTCTAACAATGTCAGCGTTGTTGGTTCTCTACATTTGTGAATTTATTAACGCGGACTAACATGATTTCTCGTTAATTTACTTCTGAAGTAAGTCTAAACGATTTTTCAAGTGTCAATTTGTTTAGCTTAACGTGCGTTTAGCTATCTGGTAACAGCAGCAAAAAAGCACAGCTTATAGGCTGAATGAAGCAGTCCTGTACCTACATGTACATGTACCATGCTGCGGCAAAATTACTATGGTTCATGTGAAAGATAATCTGGAAAGATTCCTGCGGCGGTTAGAAATCCAACCCGTGCCTGCTACATTGATAGTTATACTAGTTTAACAAATTTCATTTTCAGCCCTCCGGGTCAAGTTCATGTACACAATTGACGTTGGAATGACCTACTGTCATTTCAGTGTTTAAGTTCAATTTCAACTAATATGTCACTGGTCTGTCGGACAGAAATTTGAAATTAACCTGGATTCGAGTTTATTGTGGATTATTGTACACAGTAGGTCGAGTGTACAACACAGCCATCGTGATCTGTTAGGTGGAATAATTTAATAAGCTCGAGTGCAACGGTTCGTAAGTAAACCTTGCGTTGGCGTCGTTATTACAACCTGCCGCAGCTGCATACAAAACGTACTATGGTAGGGCACGAAGGATGATTTCGTATCATCTACAACTCTACAAAGCGAAGGCCAAGCGCATCTGTTGCAGCAGCAGCAATGGCTGCTGCTGCAAATGGAGCTTGTGCCGCAAGATCTGTTGCTGCAACCGCTGCTATAACAGCTGCTGCTGCAGCAGAATCTGTTACAGCTGAATCTCTTGCAGCGGTTGCTGCAGCAGCTGTTGTAGCCGTTGTTGTGCCATTGCAACGTCATCTGTTGCTGCAGCGGCGGTTTGCTGCAGTGACTGCACGGCGCGACAGATTGTTTAGCTCTCAGCCTTCGCACACATTAGGACTCACACGCTTGTCACTAGAGCAAGCGGGTGGACACTAGCGAGAGTTAATGATGGGCTTACTTGTCTTGTCTACAATTATCTACACGCTACACGCCTTACATTCAGGCCTAGACATGGACACACAACTGGGCAACACACGAGCGAGGGTTTAAGAACTTAGGCTATCTATTAATTCTTAATGATCTCTTTGGCCGACCTTCACAACCATGTTTGTGTAAACCGCTTGTAAGCAGCTTTCATTATAATTATGTTACCTGCTCCGAATTGGCACGCTTCCCCTCCCGTAGAAGCAACCAATTTATTCCTACAACGGTCACGGCCTTCCACCCGATTATTGTATTCATCATTCGCGCACCGTGCAGTAGGCCTACAGGAGCTGCAATGATATAGCGCGCTAGCTGCCGTGACGGCGATCAATATCAAACGACTCGACATCGAGTAGCGCTCTGTAGGCCATGCTACTCGGTGCAGCGCTTTGCACCAGCACGCGCATGTTGTACGACACAATGACTTTAATCCATAAAGAGAATAAGACCGACGCAAGAGACGTTCAGCTAATTTTAGGCCGACACCATGCCCTCAGAGGTCTATCAATGACACCAATAATCGCAATGGTAATAAATAACAACAAAAATTGTAGTATAAATTGCATCATAATTGTGCGCTATGTCATGTTTATTGAGCTAGATGTATTACGAGGGCCGCTAATGCCAGTCGTGTGGACGAATATTATATCATTCATTTATAATAAATTTCTTTTCTTTTCTGCCGGGGAAATGAGTCCTACAAAGCCTACAGGCTTTATCAGGTGCATGTGGTTTGCGTGCCTAACAATAATTGTTTTGCGACTTCGACGACTATTTTCTGATTGCAGGCTGTGCGCGGCAATCACGTTTAAATTCTTTAGCTGAAGGCTAGGACCGCCATTCTACGACCGACCCTTACATGTAGACGGCGACAATATTCAGTTGACCGATGATCGCGGTATGATTAATGTCACGACAGACTTTTACTGTACGTGTAAATCAGCGAAGATTGATGACCCAATGCAACTAAATGGGCCTACAGCTGTAGGCCATTTTACAAACTTACTTTAAATTAACAATGTTAGCTCTATGGCGTTTGTGATAGGCATGCTATTATCATTGCTACCGCTATCAGGCCCTAGCCTATGTAAACTTGCCAAATTAAATATCAGACCTATCACGTAAGATGTCAGCAACCTTCAAGTCTCAGCACCATTCTGCAGCAGCATTGGTCCAGATCACATGTGCCATAATGTGCGTCGTTTGAGCTCGATTGCAGCAACACTAATTTGCATGTAAAAGCCCCGCGTGTTGAGAGCACTCTATTGATTGTATTAAATGTCTCAGACATATTTACATTTTTTGTATCATAGTTTTCATAGCGACTGGAATAATGCAGTAGGTTAGTGTCGGCGAACGTTAAGTCAATTATTTTTTCAGTCTTGACCACAAGCCATTATAACGATAAAATTAAGGAGTAACACGTTACACGTAAAATTACGTGTAACAAGATTCAAAAATTAAAAGATGCACGAAGCGATTAGAGCGAGTTTGCTCGTACTTCTAGCTGGCGTCGTGTCTGCTGAAATCAGTAAGCAACCTAAGAAAGTTTTAATGATCTAATAAAAAAGACAGATATCTTATTAGATAAATTGTTCAACTGTTCATATATAACATCGAAATACAGGGAGGCCAACTCGACTCACGGCGGCACTTTTCTCTTTTATCGTTCAGTTCCACCAATACATCATTTCAATTTCTGCCATAAGTAAATCAATACATTTTGATTGCGAAATTTAGAATTGTATGTAGGCGTATGCAATGTTTTACTGTTTTCTTTTTGCGAATATAATGTAACCTGTCTACTGATGAATAAATTAGCCGCCACATCAGGAGCCCTGTACATGCTGGCATAAACTAGAGTAGAATACTTCTGTTATTCCTGCAGCGTGCTCTCCACTCTGGAAGGTCCTGTTCGCCACCAACTCGCTCGGCGGCACTGAGACGCTGACGTCGCCGCCCAACCAAGTGTCGTCATGCCTGCGCGCCTGCCTGGCGGACCCGCGGTGCGTGGGCGCTGACGTCACGGATGACGCGCTGACGTGCTTCGTGCACGATAATGCTGCGCAGTTCGCAGTGAAGAACGTGCAGGTGAACACGGGCACGACTAGCACGCAGTACGCGCTGGTCAGCAGGTGTGGATCGCAGCCTGAGGGTAAGATCAACAGCCGATAGCTACGCTGTGGGCTACTTAAAGCGGCTTGCGTTCGCGAATATTTAAGTTCTAATGCTCGCTGTTTCCCTTTTCCTACATGGAGCTAGTAGTGGTGGTCCTAGAATTAAGAAGGCTTGAGGGGTGGGGGAGGGGGGATTTTAGCTAAGGCAGTAGGTAGCTAAGCCAGCACTTATCATACTATACGTTTGAGTTCAGGCCAAAACCGTTAAATTTTAGGAAGTTCACGAGTCTCTCCTGTTTCTTAGAACAAGCCCCTTTCCGTTTAATTTAGCAAAGCCTCCCAAGCCCACTTCCTACTAGCTCCCATCCAGCTCTTTTAATTAATATTCTAATTAGCTCTTCTCGTTATGTAAAGAATATTAACAATAATTAAATATTAAATGTTGTTTGTGTTTGTATATATGCATGTATAATATGTATATATGTGTTCAGATAATTCAATTACTCGAGGAGCCAATTAGACGTGAGACGCAAGAGGGCCAGTTTGGCTTATGTACATGTAAGCCAATAATGAAACATTGCACTTACTTTTACAAAGCGGATAATGTATAGACCTACACTGTACAACATTCTCGCCTGCTTACACGCAGGTTCACCGTAAATACCAAATCTTGATCGTGTATATTCTCTTACTTTTCTCTTGGTTGCACGAAGCAGAAACGTTCTCGAACGTTTAATACTTGAATGCCACTTGAAATCTGAAACTAAAAGGTTCTCTAAAAAGTTTGCCTGCATGCATGATATCCTTTACATGATACTAACACACATCAGACTCGGCCTGCTGCTCGCCGACCTACGAGATCTACCCCAACACGCAGTCAACCGGCGCCACTAAGCACCCAGAGCTCCCCAGCCTCGAGTCCTGCTTCAACTTCTGCGTCAACGACGTCCCGTGTGTAGGGCTGGATTACAACATAACCGAGCAGACATGCTGGATCCACACGGACCCTTCGTCCTTCGCTGTCAAGCGGTCTGTGCCGGGCGTCGTGCAGTACAGCGTCACGGGGAAGTGCTCGGATGGTAGGTGGT
Source organism: Chamaedrilus cognettii (assembly GCA_034695025.1). Taxonomy (NCBI): domain Eukaryota; kingdom Metazoa; phylum Annelida; class Clitellata; order Enchytraeida; family Enchytraeidae; genus Chamaedrilus; species Chamaedrilus cognettii. The sequence continues at coordinate 9,448 of JAQIWG010005974.1, read as the reverse complement.
ATAGCCAGGCCAGAATTTAGGCATTGAAAATAGATTGGCAGATTTTTGCATATGTTGCCAATCGAATCCAAGTTTGATTAGCAGTTAAACTATTTCAATAAGCAGATTTGATATTATCTTAACAGCACGTATAGCTTATAGATACATGGATTGTTCATTGAATCTTAATCTTTTATTGATTGAATCGCCAACATCGTGACTCAAATTTGAGTTTGATTTTGCAAAAGGGGTCAAGTTGATTCGCAAATTATGATGCGAATCCAGCTAAATTCCGGCATGGGGATAGCTCTTATTGTGGGCTATTCTTACTTTCATAGGTCTGTATGGATCTCAAAAACTGTCTAATGTCGGTAGTTGTACAGTGTAGGCTACATGTACATGTAGCCTACATGTACATGTACTACATGTACATGTAGTACATGTACATGTACTACATGTACATATAGATAGCATAATGTTGTGGTCGGCATGTGGGGCTACGTGCATGTTGCAAGAACAGGCTTTCACTCCTACTGCCGTTTCATTTAGGCCTTTGTCGTTTTGCTAATAGACGCTGAATTAGTTCTATCCTTTTTCTTAATCATACGTGTATTAGGCTACTGAAGACAACTTTGCTGATATCGCAACCTAGCCTACTTCATTACACCTACAGTGTATTTCTAACAGCTGTTTTCAATTATTCACTAGATGTCGCTCAGGGCGTTGCGTCAGCAGACTTAATTGCTCCGCGAAGCTATTACTTTTTTGTCGTTTGTTTTCTTGCCGCCTTTAGCGATGTGAACTGCACTAGGTTATTGAGTATTGATGACTCGTACAATGCTCTAGGCGTGGGCTACCATACTTTTAGTCTATCACTTATAATACGTGTAGGTGTACCATGCATGCTTTACATGATTGTGCTCTCTAAATCGTTTTAAACGATTATTCTATCTTCGATCGATCATTTCAACCACATTTAGGCTGCAGCAATTATTGTAGACAGGTTTTCAACGTTTCATGAGTGATCAGTATGATTCTTGTTGAGTGAGTCTGCAAGACTGATCATAGCCTGCAAAGTGCTCGTGGGCCTATTACAGATTTATTACTACATTCTACGTTTCATGTCTAGAATGCACACGTACATGTAGGCTTCATTTCTTACAACAAAGTAATTTGTTTCTATTTACAAAATTGAATCCATTTACACGGCTTCTGTATAATTTGTTCCTATTGCCTATGTTTGCAGTGATCGGCACGGGGTGCCCTGAGGTCTGGCAGATCCTCAGCGGGACCGGGTCTCTGGATGCCACGCTCGTCCCCGGGGTCAGGATCCTCCAGGATTGCCTCACATACTGCAACGCGGACCCTGCCTGCCTTGCCACGGACTTCAACCAGTCAGACTCGCCCCCCACCTGCTGGACTCACACCAACAAGCTCTACCGCTCCAAGACCTACACGGGGCCGACCGTCGTCCAGAGCCGACTGATCATGAGGTGTCTGCCGTGACAGGGCCGGCGTTATTTTTGGCCTATGGTCTCCTCCCTGAAAATGAAATATTGGCCCCACCATAAAGGATAATTATTTTCTTCGCGTGTGGTCAGGTACAGACCATGCGACACATTGTCGAACATTGCCCTCTAAGAAGACTAAGCCTACACGCAGGCCTGCAAACTCTGAACACTGCAGGTGCTGACCCTATCGCTTGACTGAGCCAATAAAAATTCACCAATGAAAAAATAAATTTCCTTCACGAACGAAAATCTGGAGTGGAGGGGAGTTGGTAAATGAGATTTTCCAAAACGTTAGGCCTACTATGTTAAAAATAATTCTTTGAGCAGTGGATTGACCTCTAATACCCCAGAGCAAGATTTGACTTGTGGACTTGCATAACTTTGAGTTAGGGATTAGTGTATTGATGCTAGCCAAGGTACATGTAATATCATCGAGAGCAGACAGCAAACTTTTCACAAGATATCAAAGACATGACTTTGTAGGCCTATTGATATTATTGTATATGGGTGAAAAGATGCATGATCTCCAATTATGAACTTCTGTACTCATAAGTAATAATCAATTTAAATAGATAGATCTTTTTTAACACTACCTTTAAATCTTAAATAATAATTATTATAATAAACACACCTACAGTTGTAAATGTATATGAAAAAGAATGATCAGTGTTCAGTTCTATACAGACTAGACAGTTAAGGAATGACAGTGACGCATGGCATTTCTGATGAAAAAATATGCTGTAAAAAATCACAAAAGTAGTAGTGCATATTTGCGAACAATCCTGAACATCTTTTTTAACTGTCACGCCGTTATTGCAAAATTTAATTTGATTTAAATTCAAAGCTTGTACTGTCATCCATTCAGTACTGTGAGCCTGTAATCATTTTCTCTGGCCCTTAAGTCGCTTGAAACTAGCGCCATACATTCTTAAACTATTCAGGAGGATTCGATGTAGTATTTTGTAAACCAATAGCATACAATGTACAGCCATAGGTCCATGGGAGGCACATGAATTCAGACTGTGAGTGTGGAAAATGCTCACAAGTAGTCTACAAGTTGCTTAAATGTCAATGAAAGATTAATATACTAGTAATAGGACACAACTACTCACTAAATTGAACTAAATTCAGTCTATGGGCGCTGATAAGGCACAGTCATAAGTCATAGGTTAGTATAAGTACGCTAGTCTTATCGTCAGTTGCAGAGCATTTGAGCTCCAACTGAAGATTCTGCTCAATGATTCAGTTTTATGTCACTTTCTGAAGCTTTCCATCCGTGATTCTGGACCCATGACGCTTCAGTCAGTGACTCGCAACTCCTCGATCGTGACTCCTTAGTCCTGCTGACGTCGTCATGACTCCTGGACGCCGGCTTGTGTCATCAAGTCGGCTATGTTTCGCTCCAAGTCGTCGATCCTGTGACCCATCTCATCTAGTGCCGCTGCGGTTAAAGACAATATCGACGCAGTAGTGACAGTACAGTATATTTATCTTAGAAGCAACATTCCTTTTCATTACGCAAACATTATGTCTAGAAGTGTGTACAGAGTGCTGACCTACACATTAGTGCGTGCGTAATCGTTAAAATATTTGCACTACATACACGATGTCGCTCGCTTGCGATAAAAATTATTGCAATCATTTTAGGCTGCGCTTATTTCAGAAGCTTGTGCGGGTCTGCATATTTTAGCCGCACAATCATTAAAATATTTGCTTAAACCATTCGGGCTATTCATTATTTTCAATTCGTAACCATAAAGAAAAAACTAATTGACTGGGACAAATAAACTCGGCTTCCATAGAGTAAAGAGCGCGAACGATTTTTTTCAAAGGATATTTCTTGTAATCACTTGATCCGATGTCGCCTGGAACTTGTCCTGCATTTGTTGTAACAGGGTCTGAATCTGCAAGCATGCATGTACCACATGCAAGGCACTCCAAAGATTAATGAAAACCGTACAGTAGTTGCCTATACTGACTATTTTGCTGATTAAACTATTCTTGGGCTGGCCATAATTATAATAGTTACATTATGAATATTACGGTGCATGTTATGGCATAAATACCCTGTGAGTACACGTGTCAATCTATTAGCCTACAGTCTTTGCATGTGCACGGCATTATGCCCTGACATCTACATTTTGACTCTTCATAATGAACACAATTATTATCGGATAAAATGTGCATCTAATCTGATCCAGGCCTATAAGTTGATTACGGCAGGTTAACTAAATAAAAAATATATTAAATAAGCTTAGGCTGCTACTTATAAGCTAATAGTATTATAGGCATAATTACATGGTTTAACCATGCATGTAGCATTATGGCGCCTCAATAATGCAATGCTTAGGCCTACATGTACTTTGGCCGGCGGACAATCTTTCCCTCACTAATATCTAAAACACAATTGAAGTCCCCCAAATGCACGCCTATGCTAAATGCTTAATTTTGCTCACCAAACAAGGGACATTGCACGCCTAGACTCTTTCTACCGCTAAGATGAAAATTTACTGCGTCCAACAAAAACGATATAGCCTGGTAGGAATTAGTTACAAGACTACTACAGTAAGCCTAGGTTTTCGACCGGCTTCTGGTTCAAGTTTGTCAAGTCGCATCACTCACGTGTCCTGTAAGGTCGTTGACGGTCCTCGGGTCCGCCCCCTCCCCCGTGTAGCCCCGCATCCCGTCAGACATCCTGATCAACGCTGTCCTTCTCGAGTCAAAACTGGAAAATGAAAGTTGAGGTTTACCTTCGCGACCACTTGACGACACGACCAGGCTAGGTGGCGCTAGAAGGAATGCTAGCCTCAATGCTAGCCTTGGCCTCGTCGGTGCGATCGAGACGTGATTTGACTTGCACTGTGGAGCAGTAGGCTACAGGCCTACACATGCTCTTTGGTTACCAACCAATCAGTGATGGTTGATTTCAAATTAATGATCATATCGATCTGACCCAATCTGAGCTATATTCAAAGATCAAACTTAGAATCGAGTAAAAATCGAAACAGGCTAATAACTTGCTATTTCAATTGTTTCAGAGCGCAAAAAACGTAACAGTGTACACTTTCGGTGAAAATCTGGGTGTGAACACTGAACGAAGTTCCATAGCGAAGTAACGCGTCAAAGTAATCCCGATACGCTTTGATACCAATTGAAAGAATAAAAAGTTGAAAATACATTATTGAAGTTACATTTTCGACAAATAGCATTTCCGGTGTGAATTTTCATTGAATTGTTACTTTAATTACAGAAAATAAGTGAGGAAGACAATAATGCCGACGGAAAACTTCGAAGAAGAAGGTGGGGCACGATATTATAATGATTATTATGTGAGCCTATGGGCAACTAATAGTTTGATAATTTGAAGCACATAATTTATGTATTTGCCGCATAGATCACTTAAGTTATCTCATTCACCCGACATAATGATAATGCTGTACAAATCTCGTCTTTTTAGGTTTGGCCAAGAACCCGGACTTGGAGCTCGCGCAGTGGCGCTTCAAGCTGCTCAGTGACACATACAAGAATGATCCGAAAATTCGCAGCAGTCTCTTAGAGGCGATCAAGGCTGGACGTTAGTTCGCATCTTCAATTTTGTCATGTCATGCACACTCATTGTATATTTATTTGTATGTGTTTACATATGTATGTATGTTTACGTATATTTGTGTGTGTGTACTTTTAGAATGTTAACTTTACTTGCTGGAGTATGCATGTTAGGCGAAACGTGTTGATCTATAAGGTACAATTTTGCAGTAATTTTTCTCTGCCATTTACAATAATGATTCGTGCGTGTTCATTCAATATTTAGCTAAATTTGCAAGTTAATACTGTTTGAAGTACCATTAGTTCATTATATATGGCTATATTGGGTGAAGTTACTAATAGAATTTTTGTGTGTAACTTGCCAAGTTTTTATTTACTTTTTGGAGTGCTATATTTAGTTATTACTAATCCTATATATATTTTCAAAGCTCTGATCAACATAACAAGCACGATTTTTTCTCCCTGTCACAGAGATGGCGCCGCTGTATGAGGAGGTGTGCGCCGAACTCAAGTGGCCCCTCAACCAATCGCTGCTTGACTCGATGAAGGCGGCCAATGAGGCGAAGCTGAAGGAGTTGGACGATGCAGTGGCGGACGCCGAGAAGAATCAGGGGGAAATGGAAGTAAGGGATCTGATGCTGAAGAAGGCCGAGTACTACAGCAGCATTGGGGCCAAGGTGCGCATGACCAAAATGTGATTTTCAGTTGAACTTCAATCTGCAAAAAAATATCTTTCATTAATTACAATTCAAATACATCAATTAATCTCTGTGAAATTAATTAAATATTAATTTTGATGAATTACTAAGCACCAGGTTAAGAATAAAAGTTTATTATTGAAGAAGAAAGGTTTATTATTTAACAAACAGCATTGTCTGTTAGTGTCAAACATGCATTGCTGCTGAATCACTGTGTAGTGTATAATCACTGGTGTGTGCTTGAAATTGATGCTAAGTATACATATTGTGTGATCACTGATGCGTGATAGGAACTGGCGCTGAGTCAGTTCCGCAAGACTGGAGAGAAGACGCTGACGCTTGGCTACCGCCTGGACATGACGTTCCACGAGATCCGCATTGGGCTCTTCTACATGGATCACGACCTCATCCGACGCAGCCTTGAGAAGGCGCAGGGGTGCGTCGCTCCGCTAGGTTTTACTGTTTGACAGAGTGGTGGTGGTTTTTGGGGTTTAAGGATCGTGTGTAATAGTGAAGACTATTGGGTCCGTTCTTTAGTCGCTTTTTACATCTCACCCGCGTAAATCTGAGCTACAGCAGACCTATTCTCTTTTTATGCTAGCCTGCAGTGGTGATTGCAATGTGATGTGAAGCCTCAATGGATGTGCTTCATGGCGCTATAATTATAGCAGATCAGCGTGCGTATTGAAATTTCTGTTGATGATGTTAGTGTAGTGTTTCTGCACTGCTGTTTTTTATGACCGTTATGTCGACATTCTAGATTCAGGGTCCTAGGTTATCGAGTCAGATTTGTTTTTGCATCAGGGGCTACTTTTACAAGATTTTATCAACTATGTATTTTGTATTTGTACCGGTTAATTTGATTGCTACAAATAAAATTCAACCAATATCAGCTGTGATATTGGCCTGCGTACCGCTATCATACTGGCCGTGTGTCGCGCTGCAGGCTGATCGACCAGGGCGGGGACTGGGACCGGCGCAACAGGCTCAAGGTCTACCGCGGCACCTACTGCATGTCAGTGCGCGACTTCAAGACGGCGGCGTCGCTGTTCCTCGACACGGTTGCAACCTTCACCTCGTACGAGCTGATGGACTACAAGCAGTTCGTTGTCTACACCGTCTACTGCAGCCTCATCGCGCTCGGCAGACCCGACCTGCGCGAAAAGGTCAGCGAGGGACAGCCTTCCTCTGCTTTTTTCTTCATTTTTTTTTTTTTTTCTTTTGGCATTTTCTAATTGTTTCTCTGAAAGTTTTGTTCATCTTTCTATGATGAATTTAGTACAATTTTTTGTTTTTCTATGATAGATCTAGGTGCACTTTTTGTATTTCTATAATATATCTGGCAAAATTTTTGTCTTTTATATCTGAAAAAAAAAATCTGATATGTTTAATAGAATTGTTTTTTGTCTCTTATGTATAGTGACTCAGTATTTTTGTTCTTCTCTGATAACAAGATTTTTTCGGTCCTTCTCTGATAATCCGGTTGTATTTTTCTTTTTCACTGATAATTTAGTTATATTTTTGTTCTCTGATTATGCGGTTGTATGTGTTCTTATTTCTCTGATATGTCAGGTGAGTGTGTGTCTGTGCAGGTGGTGCGAGGGTCTGAGATCCTGGAGGTACTGCATGGTTTACCAGAGACGCGTCAGTACCTCTTCTCTCTCTATGAGTGCAGATACGCCGACTTCTTCACACAGCTCGGTACGTCTACTCTCTCTTTCAGCAAGTTTAATAGTTCTGTGCCTTGCGCTGTTGTAGCCAAGTTTCAATACTCTAGTGTCCAGTGCTGGTGTTGCCAAGTTTCAATACTATATGCCCCGTACTGGTGTTACAGAGTTTCAATACACTTGTTACGCGCGCTGGTCTTGCAGAGAAGGTGGAGACGGAGATGAAGCATGACCGTTACCTGAGCGCGCACTACCGCTACTACGTGCGTGAGATGCGTATCCTTGCTTACACGCAGCTGCTCGAGTCGTACCGCTCCCTCACCCTCGACTACATGGCGCGCGCGTTCGGCGTCAGCGTCGACTTCATCGACCAGTCAGCGCTTATTTTTTTTTGCTTTTCTTGGCTTCTTTGTTGTTTCTCCTTGTTTTTATGTTGTTATCTAAATATTGTTACATCTTTTTGTCTCTAAATTATTTAGATTTTAAGACGCGCCACCAATGCTGGCTAAGATTTGAAAAATCATGAGAAGAATTTTTTTATCATATGATATGTAATAACGATGAGGTAAACTCATGGTGAAAATATCAAACAACTTGTTATCATTTGCTGTGATAACCATGCTCTACTGTGGTCATGATCAAATTTTACGAGTGAATTACCAGATTCTGACGATGCGTTGCTTTTCAGTTTAAGCTAATCTGATTTGATATTAAGCGCATTCTGTCTCTCAACAGTCAGCAGTGTGATTGGTGGTAAGAATCTGTGCTACTTACTGTTGATTGGTCGGCTGTCGGTTGAATGCTTGGTCGCTAGGGAGCTGTCGCGGTTCATAGCCGCGGGCAGGCTGCACTACAAGATCGACAAGGTGGGGGGCATCGTGGAGACGACGAGGCCCGACGGCAAGAACTGGCAGTATCAGGCAAGCACCGGACTCTGTCTTATTGTCAGAGTTTAGCCCTCAGGAAAGCGGCGTAGCGCTACATCTCCGAAACTTAGCCCTTCTTATTGTGTTAGGGATTGACTGAAATTGTGAGTACTGATTGAGTGAGGGATGAGGTTAATTGCCAAGTGCTGCTGCTGTGCTGTTAAATGTTGCAGGAAGTTGATTTTGCTTATATTCAGTTTGCTAATTGGTATCTGTAGATAAGTAGCCATTGGCCCATTGTGTCTTGATTGTTGTATTCATCGTATCTGGTACGTTGTTCTAAATACGTATTTTGGTAATGCGTTTGGTTGATCTTGTCAAAAGGGTTCAGACTTTGCCTTGTCCAGACTTCACTAGGGCATGGTTGAAATGTTTCAGTGAAGTGAGACAATTTTTTCTTTACATGTTTTTTTTTTTAACTAAGAATGTTACATCATTCATCTGCTTTTATAATTTGTTGGACGTTTAATTGGAGATGCGCTGATCCGCAAATTATTCCGATTCGTGTTACGTTTTCAGGAAACGATAAAGAAGGGCGACATTCTGCTGAATCGTATTCAGAAGCTGAGTCGAGTGATCAACATCTAGAGTTTAATTCTTCTCGACATCCTTTCCGGAACTATCTCTGTGCTGGAACATTATCTGAAACAAATGAAGGACGAGCTGTTCATCTTTTCGTGTTGTTTACCGTTGTGGAACTATTAGACAAACTGAATTGTTTCTGAGACTTGGAGCAAAGCGCTGTAAGCGAGTCGTTTTGTTTAAAGCGTTTCTAAAAATAAATCTTGATTATCGCTCTGATCCTCTTTATGATATTTGAGGTGTGCCATACTGTAGGCATCAGTCTCAGGCTCAGTAATGATATTTGCATTGTATGTTCTGGCGATGAATTTGGTAATTGCTTAAGCTAAAAGTTGTGCCAGCATGAGTAGAAGGAGAAAAAAAAAAAGTTTGCCGACTGCCGAGCGCTAGGAAGCAATCGAGCATGCCTTTGAAGGCGTTAGCGCTTGCTGCCTGGGTTACTGGATTTACTGGATAGTCGCATTGAAGCCCCTCTCCCCGGCCTCACAGACGACTCTACCGCCAGGCCCTCCACCCCCCTGACGGCAGCCACGTGCGCA
>JAQIWG010005973.1:0-13855 GCA_034695025.1 Chamaedrilus cognettii | reverse complement strand
GCCTACCCCCCTAACTCCCCCGCCCCCCCCCCCCACACTCAGTCATGAGTTTCATTGACCAGTTCCATCCGAAGTGATGCACCACGCATGACAATCCATGTTTTCAAGGGAGCGGGTACGCTACTTCTATTTGAGCAGGGTGAGTCTGAACTCTGCTTGCCAGGCTTACCAGCAGGGTAGGAATGCTGATCAGCAAAGTAAGGATGCTATCTAGGCTTGCTGGCAGAGTAGGAATGCTCGTCAGGCTTGCTACCATTGTAGGAATGCTTAGATTGATTTTGTGCAAGATATGGATATTTGTCGGGTTTTGTATCTCTGTTATGAACTACATTTACATTTTATATTTTGCAGAAACTTTTGTTTTTTGCATCGGTTACATTTTACCTTGTTTGTTCCAGTTTTATTTGGAGCTGAGCTTTCCCCTATAAGTTGAATGAGGGGTAACTATAACTCTGATAAGCCCTAACCCTAATATGTAGAAGTTGAACGATGGTTAACTATTACTTTAATTACTACTCTACTCTGTTGGATTAGATAAGGTTAAACCATGATAGAGAAGAGAGAACCCTGATCAGAGTTAACTATAACTCTGATAAGCCCTAACCCTGATTTGTAGAAGTTAAATGACAGTCAACTATAACTCTGCTCTGTTGGATTAGATAAGGTTAAACCCTGGCTCTGCAGTATGTTTGACGGATGCTGGCTGAAGGTTAGTTGTATCCCAGTTGTGTACTGGTCAAGGATTGGGTAAGGAGATTATCCTAAACCTTGCTATGATGAGTTGATTGAAGTTAACACTAATCCTGGTGGACGCCGTGCAGGGCTTGGACAAGACAGACGACGACTTTCAGATGGACGATGCAGTGCTGCAGAGGGCTGCCAGCAAACAGAACAGCTCCCTCATGAACAGTCGTGAGAAACAACTCGCTATCATTGGTCAGTGCCGGTCTGCATGCCTCTACCTAACTCCCCCCCAATGGGCTCCGGTGAATTTTAAAAAGCCGAAGCCAAGTCCCATTGTGCAGCCTCTGCGTGGCGGGAGGGAGCAACGTGCACACTGACGGCCAACTCAGGCCATGGGCCTCCATTTTTTTGGTTTGTGGTCTGCAGTTGGGTACACCAACAGCTTCACACTGGGGGCCAGCACGGATCCTTGACTGTTTTGATTTGGCCTGTGATCTGTAGCTTGGTGGGCCGATAGGGTGTGCGTTACACTAGTGGCCAGCTCTGCCGTTTGCCTTTTTTGGGTTGGGGCATCTGGCATGTTGCTTGGCACAAAATTAAAGTGTACGTGCGCACTGGTGGCCAGATCGGACCATCTGCCTGTTTTGTTTTTTGGCATTGGTCTGCATCTTGGTGCTCTAATAGGGTGTTGTGTACACTGGTGGCCAACTTAGGACTTTGGCCTTTTTTTTTGCCTCTGTTCTACAGCTTGGTACACTGCCACAACTTTTCATTTACCGACCCCAGAGGGATGGAAGGCTGAGATTGGCCCCGTTGAAGTCAGCCCAGCACCGCTAGACTGCCGCAACTACTCTCACAACCCAATAGGATGCACGGCAGATGCAGAGGGACGTCAGAGACCAATCTCAGTCCTCCATCCCTCCGGGGTCGGTAAATGAGTAGTTGTTACAGTCTAGCGTCGCAGGGCTAGTGTCAGGAACTGATTCCGTAGTTGGTTCCTGGGTGTCGTCGCAAAGATGACTTGAGCGGGGCCAATCTCAGCCTTCCATCCCTCTGGGGTCGGTAAATGAGTAGTTGTGGCAGTTTAGCGGTGCTGGGCTGACTTCAACGGGGCCAATCTCAGCCTTCCATCTCTCCGGGGTCGGTCAATGAGCAGTTGAAGCTGTGTTGTGACGCAGGGTTAGCTGTGGGAACTGACTTGCAGGGTTGGTTCCCGAGCAGCCCCTGAATGTCATCGCAAAACTGACTTTAACGAAACACATGACCTGTCATATTATTAAAATCAATCAAATCAAATCAAATGCATTTTATTTTAGACGTCTGGGCGATAACAATGTGTGAGATATAAAACGTGAAAGTCTAAAATACTGACACACAGGAGCTGAGCGATCATTCTCAGCGCAGACTAACGTGTGCCATTCAGTGTCGCTCACGTGACATTGTATTGTCTGGCACACAAGGCCATGTCATATCATTGTCTGGCACTAAAATGACCCGCGTGTGTCGATAAACAACAACAAGCTCTACCTAATTGCTGACCAATGTCAGTGTTCTATCATTTACAAATGTGTATATGTGTTTTGCAATGTCAAATTTAAATTTTCGTACTGATGAAGATTGTGATAATAAACTAATGCTAGCAACTTAATGTCTCTACTGCTAGTTAACTCTACTACCAGCTTTCACTTACAGTACTCACAATCCTTTATGTTTTACTATAAACTGTAAAACCAAGAATTAGAACCTTGATGATATCGTTTGCTTCCGAAACGGACTATAAGCTTATTATTGCTAAATATTTTGATTAGAACGCTATTTTTTACATTTAATTATATACCGTTGTGATTAGGACACATTCATAATTTCAAAGAACCTAGATTAATTTCAGCATTTAGTGCCAGCACTAGCGGAAGACACAGGTAGTAGTGATTTAGTGTTAGTAATAGTAGTCTATTAGTAGTACACCGTGAGTCAAAAAAAGGTGGCACCAAATTCAGGGCTGTAACTTTGCCAGACGTTGACCGATTTTCTCTAAGTTCTTTCATGACTAGAAAGAAGACGAAATTTTCATAAAATTATGTATATTGTTTGTCAAGGTATCGCAATAGTGTTGAAGCAATACGCTGAGAAAGATGACGGATCAAAATCGTTCACTTCTTTAACATAAGAACTCAGTTTACTACAGTTTCACAAGTTGTAACTGAAATTTCACATAAAGTGGCGTCGTACTAGATGTTCAAAATATTTATCTTTGGCCTGCACAGTGCACACCAACAGGTCAAGACCAAGTCCTTTGTCAATTGTGTAAAAATTATGTTGACTAGCAGAGTATAGTACCCGTGGTGACAAAATATACGAAATATATGCTGGTAAATAAGAACAACTGAGTAAGCTACATGTATAGGCTCTGAGCTTATTATTGCCAAGCTAATGGCGTACACGTAAGAGGTGTCATCAAAGAACTGGATGCAAGCCTTGCCTCACATAGGCCTGCATGTATTATTATAGCTCTGGCCTCATAGCAGCTTAGAATGTAGTCTTATGCTTCAGTGCCCTTGTAGGCTTCATGTTAGCCATCTTGCATGCATCGTATGCCCTTGCATCTATATATCTATTTAAGCGACACGACCCAAGATTATATCATATAGACTAGCTATTGGCCGGTAGTCTGTTCTCTCATTATCCACATATATATATATATTATAGTGCTTTCGATTAACAATATTGTACAATTAGTCAAGCCCCATTAGAATAGTTATTTGGTGCAGTGCAGCGTTTTCATAGTGAGAGAGCCAGTTTTATAATGTATACAGTCTACTAAAACACATCCTGAACGATGATATTGTTTGGATGATAATGAGATCTGTATGGTATCATGGATGGGTAACAAAGGACGTATCCAGGAGAGGGAGGGGGGTCCACCCCCCATCAGCATAAAAAAGTTGTTTAGTAACAAAATTGTTGATAAAACAGTGGCAGCTGGAGCAATGAGGCATAAAAATTGTTTTATGCGTGAAATGTTCAGAAGTAAAACTTAAGATCATTACTATGAATAAAATGTAAGAAAAGTCTGATCTGGATATATGGATACACTTTGTATTATTATAACATTGCAAAGACTTGCAAGACTCCTGTATCAGTTGTTCAGTGCGTGCTAAGTTCTGAACAATTCAACTGAAACTTTACATAGGCTATACGGGCCTGTACCACACTTCACACTGTATAGCTGTGACAAACAACTACAGCTGTTACAGTAGCATAAACAGCACAGAGCCGCTGCCGCATTGAAGCCGCGTACTACAGCTTCCTCTCTGTTGTAGCAGCTCTAGCAGTGGACCGATTCTGAAGCAGCAGCCTTAACGGAGTGTTTGGTATTCAAAGACGAGTATACCGCGCAACGCACCGCGGGACATGTAGCGTGACAACGTTTGGCTGATTAATATAAAGATGAACAAGTGGATTGCTGCTGATAGCCTACTCAGTACTCAGCAGTGCTCTGCATAACGTTCAGTCAGTGCGTAAGAGCCTCAGTGATCGTGTGTCGAAGCTCTCCTGCATGTAGACCAATACCGACCGTACTTTTTTTATTTTGTGAGTGAAACTGTATGTAGCAAGCTACCAAGATAGTTCCCATGTCTCAACAACTGTTTCCAGTGATACAGAATGAATTTATGAAATCATAATGCTATACTATTACGGAAATTGACGATATTGCTCCGTCAGCTTTTTCATCGAATTGCTCCAACGATATTGCGATGCCTTGTTAAGCAATATACATATTTCGCACTAAATTTCCTCCTCTTTGTAGTGGTGAAATTTTTTTTTATCGGTCTGTTGGCAAAGTTACAGCCACAAGTTTGGTGCCACCTTTTTTTGGACTCACGGTATAGTTGTGCCTGTAATTTATTACACACCCGCTACCAGTACCTAGGAAATGCGGTTTGGGAGGCGTGTCGAAACTGCTGCAACAATATGTGATAGCAGGCCAATTAGGCTTCAGATCAGGAAGAAGCACAACAGATGCAATTTTCATAGTGCGGCAGTTGCAAGAGAAATACTTAGCAAAGAAAAAGGAATTGGAATTGTGGATGGCATTTGTGGATCTAGAAAAGGCTTTTGATGGAGTTCCACGTGAAGTGATATGGTGGGCATTAAGGGAACTCGGTGTGGAAGAGTATATTATATTAGTCATAAAGGCTATGTATGCAGGAGCACAGACGGTTGTTAATGTGAAAGGGGGTGAGAGAAAACTGTTTGAGGTGAAGGTTGGAGTACACCAGGGCTGTATGCTTAGCCCATTGCTATTTATAATTGTTCTGGAAGCAATATCCAAGAAATTCCGGAAAGGCCTACCATATGAGGTGTATATGCCGATGGTTTAGCGATAGCTGAGGAGTCGGAAGCACTGCTGATGGAGAGAGTAAAGATATGGAAAGAAAGTTTGAAAGCGAAGGAACTTCGGGTAAACTTTGAAAAAACTAAGGTGATAAGGTGTACAGAAAATTTGGGATAAATCATGAGCTCAGGAAAATATCCATGTGGAGTATGCAGAGAAGGAGTGGGTTTAAACGCAATCAAATGTAGCAAGTGCAGAAAGTGGATTCACAAAAAGTGTAGTGAAATCAAAGGTAGATTGAAGGAAGATCCACTTTTTCAGTGCTCGGTGTGTAGCAAGGGTGTGGACAACAGTGTTAAGACAGAGAAGTATGTGATGCTTGAAGAGGGATGTAGCATGGAGCGTGTGAGTAGTTTGTGTTACCTGGGAGATATAATTGGTTGCGGAGGGGGAGCAGAGAAGGCAGCAAGGGCTAGGGTAAGAAGTGCCTGGGAAAACTTTAACGAACTGGGACCTATATTAATGGCAAGGGGTGTCTCATTGAAATTGAAAGGGAAATTCTACTAAACGTGTGTGCAAAGTACTTTGGTATATGGGAGTGAGACATAGCCAGCGAAGGTGGAGGATCTTCATAGATTAGAGAGGACAGACAGAACGATGGTGAGATGGATGTGTGGAGTGTCACTGAAGGACAAGTGTCGAAGCGAAGATAGAGAAAACGGTTAGGTGTCGTATGTATAATGGACATGGTGAAGAAAGGGAGACTGAGGTTGTTTGAACACGTGGAACGCATGAATTAGGAAGACTGGGTATCCTCATGCCGATATAGTAAGGTGGAAGGGATGATTGAAAGAGGGAGGGGGAAGAAAACATGGAAGGAAGCGGTGGAGAGCGATGTGAAGGAGCGAGGCATGAATAGAGAGATGGCAAAGAATCAAGAGTTGTGGGGGAGTCTCATCGTGGGAAACGTCCAACCTGTGTTGACACGGAAATGTGGACGTAAAACGTAAATGATGATGATGATGAGGCCAGGCTGTGTGTCAATTGTGTGAACTCTATAATGATGGGAGTGATCTCTGATCTCTAATGATCTCTGGGTCGATGAATGTCATTTTTTGTGAGTGTGTATTTACAGGGTGTCTCATAATGATGTGGCCAACCCCTACAGCGAAATTTATAATAGCTACAGCAAAATGCAATACACCACCTTGTAGAGAACTCAATTTAGAATTAATTAAAGAAAAAACAACGAATAAAAGAAGCCAAATCATCAGAACGATCGAGTTTGGGCGTTGGACGTTGGTGAAATTGATGATTCCGAAAGATTTCGATCTGTGGTTAAAAACTCGTCTTGCAGCGGATTAGGCTTGATGTTTACGGCAAAACGAATGCTGTGGGTTTTCAAAGAAGATGGTCAATCCTGGGACGGTGTTTAAGTTCGAGATGTTATCTTTTTGGAGAGCGTCATTCCGTTTTTGAACGACGAAGATAACGTTATCGGTGTTGGAGAAACCATCTTCGTTCATGACTGCGCGCCTTGCATGAAGGCTAATGCGACTCAACAGCTCTTACGGGATAAAAAAATGAAATTTTGGGGAAACGATATGTGGCCAGGCAACAGCCCTGACCTAAATCCGACCGAAAATGTTGGTGAAATCGTGAAAGATCGCGTGAAACGTCTGATGCATTTGGAAGAAGGATGAGGACGTTACTCAATAGACACTCTGAGAAAAAATTTGGATATCGTTTTGTCAGAGTTGGAATTCGATCAAAATTTGTTTCAAGGACTCCTGTGCTCCATGCCCAAACGTTTTCAACAAGTTCGAGCAGCAAGTGGTGGTGAAACCGACTATTAATTGACTCATTTTCATTTGTTGTAAATTTTGTGTCTTTTTGAGGTAGTCTCGGTTTTTTTTCAATAACTAATCTTTGATTACAGCAAGCATGGTCAAACAGGACTAATTTAATTCGAAATTGAATTCTCTACAAGGTGGTGTATTGCATTTTGCTGTAGCTATTACAAATTTTGCTGTAGGGGTTGGCCACATCATTTTGAGACACCCTGTATATATGCCACTTTATATGCATGTTTCAATGTTTCTTTATATTCGTTGCTAAGTGTGTTGGTATGTGTGTGTATTACTATGTATTGATGCATTTGTGTTTAGAGCACAAGAGGATGTCAGCCTCCCTGGATCGTTGTTTGTTTTGCTTCAACAATGTGCCCAAACATCTCATCATTGCTATTGGACTGAAGGTGAGCTCCCTATCACAGACATCAATGATCTCTCATTGATAGATGATCGGGCACTGGACCGAAGTAGCATGATGATGGTTGTTCAGGTCCATTTATTATATGTTTATTTATTATGTAGGCCTACCCACGGACGAGTGAAGGGGGGTGGGCCAAACGTGCACGCTTGCCTGGTGGGTAGGAGGGGGGAGCAAAAATATACGTACACTTTGGGGGGGGGAGGCTCAGAGAGAATCCAAGCACAGACTGAGGCGAAGAGGGCAGCATTAAATGCTTCTTATATCTTAGCTTAAACATTGTTCTTCAACGACACTCCGCCGATCCATCTCATCATTTTCTCTGTCCCCTCTAAGCTGTGCACATCTGTACTTTTGCTGGCCAAGGTTTGCTTCAATATGCTGTTATCATATATTCATCAGTATGACTCTGTTGATATTGTACACTCTCATTTTGTAGAATTTTCGTCTCATTTTTAACGAGACACCCCTTGATGTTTAAACTGGCACAGGTTTATTAAAATTTGCCCATCACTCCTCACCCTAGCCCTTGCGATTTCGTTTGCTCCTACAGCTGGATAAATCTGCTGCAATGGTTAAGTTGCTGTGATTAACGGGTTAAATCTGCTGTAATGGTTAAATGTGCTGTGATATGCTGGTTACATAGCTATGATTAGCTGGTTAAATCTGCTGTAGTCGCCGGTTAGATTGGCTGTGATTAGTTGGTTAAATCTGCTGTGACCACTAGCTGGTTGAGTCGGCTGTGAACAGCTGGTTGAATCGGCTGTGACTAGCTGGTTGAATCACCTGTGATTAACAGGTACGAGTCAACTCGGTTATAGTTTGCTGCTTGGCTGCCGGTAGAAGTGTATTCTGTTTGGTTTCCGGTAGAAGTGAGTTCTGGTTGGCTGCCGGTAGAAGTGAGTTCTGATTTGTTGCTGGTAGAAATGAGTTTTGGTTGGTAGGTGTACCTAGCGCTGCCTGCGCACCGGTCGCTGACCCTGGGGCACTGCCTCATTGTGCCCATGCAGCACGTCACGCAGAGCACCGCCTGCGATGAGGACGTGTGGGACGAGATCAAGGTCTGCTGTTCTGCGCTCGCTGACACTGTTATAGCTTACCGTCATATTGATAGTTGGACAGCTCAGGACTGCGTTCATTGTTAATTTGTGCAATAACTGTTACTTTTTGTTTAACTTCTGAACATAGGCCTATGGTTCTTGCAACTTCTAACAAATTATAACGTTCTATTTTTATGTATAGCAAAGGACTTTACATCCTCTCTCCTTGTTGCAGATATTCCGCAAGGGGTTGGTGCGAATGTTTGGGGACCAAGGGGAGGACTGTGTGTTCATGGAGACGTGTGTGAGTGTTAGGCGACTGCCCCACCTTGTCATTGAGTGTGTGCCCCTCGCGAGGGAGGTGGGGGACCTCGCCCCCATCTATTTCAAGGTACCACCACTGAGAACTGATCTTTTAAGTCCTAGCTCACTGCACAATGAATGATATAGATTAAGTTCTCTTGCCTTTTTATTTCGAATAGCTATAAAAGATCTAAATAGCGGTACTTTAATATTGTTGCCATATGGGCAATGTAACTTCAGATCCTATGATTGAATCACTTGATGCTGCTTCTGTTTCGTAACTAACCGTAGAGCATGGAATGATACCTTGGCATGGTATGGTGTACTGTGTGTAATACTGTGTAGTGTGTATGATATAGTTTCATGATTCCATGATATGATACATGCAGCATGACTCTGGCTCAACCCTGAAGCTAACGACATGTGCGCGAATAATGCGAGAACGCTCAGAAAACGCTCTATAGGGCAATTTTGTCTATTATTTTATAATGCTCCAAGTCCTTTCATGAACACCTGTGCGTAATTTATGCAATTTCCTCATATATTGTAAGTAACAAATTCAAAGGTTCACTGAAATATGTTTGTAGAGATAACTTTGTACAGAATTGAACAGCAGAATGGAAAACATGGCAGGATGCAATAGAGAGCGATATGAAGTCCTGAGTGAGACATGAATGGAGAGATGCAGGCCTGAATATATGCGGGTTTGCATCGCAGCTTGAGAATCAATTTGACCCCATTTGCGAATCAAACACATATTTGATTCGCAATAGTTGCGAATCCAAAATTGTGTAAATAAAGCTCCATACACCGACGAGTGGTAGGCCGAGGACTGATTCGACTTTCAGTTCACGTGCGGCTTTATCAGTAACCTATTGACGTCTCTACATACTGTATGAAATGACAAGACTATTATAATGCAGCGATTAGTCAAATCACGGACCACAGTCCTTGGTCACATCACGGAACATCATTGTGTAATAATTGATCTACGGGTTAGGGATAGGCCTAATAGAAAGTTTGATGACTACTAAGGTCTGCACAGCATAGTGTCAGTAGGTCTACTAATGAGATTATTATATTACTTATTAAGACCTGGTTCGTCAGTGTCCGTAGGCCTACTTGTGGATTATGAAGTGCTGTCATACTGTATTTTTAATGTTCGCACATTCACGATAGTGAATGGAACAAGTTTAACAACACACTGCTATTAATTATGGATTTTTTCAATAATGAACACGTGCTACGTGCCTGTATTAAGCTACTCCGGTACTTTTCCAAGCAATCCTTTCATAATCCTATAGGCTACGTCTAAATATGCTATTGCTACATACATATCTACATGCATACATGCATGTAGGTATGCATGTACAAATCATGCATGCATGCATGATTTGTATAAAAGCATAATACTTTTAAATGACAACGACTCAACAGTTATGTAATCGCCTTGCATGGGACGATTTTAAGATGATATAAAAACTGCCAATTAAATTTGCTAAACTGCTAACCTAAATTGAATTTGATTAGCAAAATTGCTAATCAATTTTCGAGGCTTATATTCAGGCCTGGAGAAATGGCAAAGACTCGGGAGTTGTGGGGGAGTCTCATCGTGGGAAACGTCAGGCCTGAATATATGCGGATTTGCATTGCAAATTGCGATGCAATTTGACCCCTTTTGCGAATCAAACACGAATTTGATTAGCAATATTTGCGAATCAAAAACTGTGTAAATCAACTGGTGTACTGAACGTACACCAACAAGTGACAGGCACTGACCTACGTACGGTTGCTACAGCCTACATGTATACTTTTTGTATTAAAAGCGTAATAAGCCTACTTTTAGATAAGAATGACTGCAGTTATATGTAATCTTTGGGTGATGTAATGACGATATAAAAACTGCTATAATGAAGTTGGTGAAACTGCTAATCAAAATTGAATTTGATTAGCAAAACTGCTAAACAATTTTGTGGACTCATATTCAGGCCTGGGAAATACACAACCAGTGCTAGCACAGAACAGTGGATGTAAATCGCAAACGATGATGATGATTAACTATGTCAAATAACTCGTGTAGTCAGTTTTTTTATTCAGCAGTGGTGTTGGTCTTGATTTGTAAGTCAAGACAATGTCCAGGCCAACACCTAGACCTCGCCTAACCTTCTTGGGACACCGAAGAGGATTCAGAACTCATTTTTATTAATATTAGTAGTACTAGCAAATTGCCTGTTGGGTTTAGACCACCTTTGCCAAGGGTGGCCGAAGTGACTCGAAAATCTTTGCTGCGGCTGGGAATCAAACCGACACACTGTCGAGCTCGCATTTCGAGCTCTGTGACTTAAACCACTTGGCCACAACGCTTTGTCATTTGAAATACGAACATAGTTTCTTCTTTTTCTTCTTTTAGTCCGTCCGTCAGCTCTGTGAGTGACGATGGGGCCGAATGAGCTCTCTCCAAGCATCCCTGTCGGACATCGCCCTTATGTTCATTGACATGCCCTTTTGTTCTAGGTCCTCCGCTCTGTTGTCGATCCATCTTCGTCTGCCTTGGCTTCTGACACCATGTACTTTGGTGTGCAGAGCTAGGTAGGGCAGTCGTTCCTGGCTCATTCTGGAGGCGTGTTCAAGCCACTTGAGGCGTCTTTCTTGTCTTTTTTGCGCCAGTGATATTTCCTGCCTAAGTCGTTGCCTGATTACTTCGTTTCTGATTCTCTGCAGTCTTGACACACCCAACATTCTCCTAAGCCAACTCATTTCCGTGATCAATAGTTTCCTTTCGTCACCTTTTTTTGGCGTCCAGCACTCGGAACCATACAGCAATATTGGGACAACCATAGTTTAATATACTTTTACTTTAGTTTGTATTGTCACATTTTTAAAATTCCATTTGGTATTTAGATTTCCGAAGGCGCCTGCTGCTAGTCCTATTCTTCTCTTTTTTGCTTTTTTTTATAAGCCTCGCTGCTTCCAACTTCGGATATTCTTGCTCCCAGATGTGTAAATTTGTTCACCTGTTGTATTTCATTTCCATCAATGGTAATGCCTAGTACATCTGGTTTCTTCCCTATGATCATAACCTTGGTTTTTTCTATGTTTATTCTGAGACCAAACCGACTACTTTGTGTTCCAACATTGCAACGACATCAGTCGTTGTAGGTCCGCCTTGGACTCAGTCGTCAGATCTATATCGTCAACAAATCTTTAGTTGTTTGTTGTCTTTCCGCTCACTTGGACTTCAGCTACTTTATCCTTAAGTGCCAGTGTCATTACAGCTTTTAGTACTAGGTTGAACAGGTCTGGTGTACGGCCTTGCCTTACACCGACTGTGGAGTTAAAACCAGTCTGTTAGTGTATTGTCGACTTTAACTGCACTCATAAACTTTTCGTGGATACTTTCTTTCTATTAGTTTACAGAGTCTGTCGGGTATTCCGTATGCTCGTAGGACATGCCACAGCCCCTTCTGCCATATGCTGTCAAAAGCTTGTTTGAAGTCAATAAAGTTGTACAAGGTTCGGTTATATTAAATATATTTTTTAGATAGTTGTCGTATTCTGAATATGTGATCCATTGTGCCTGCTGCCTAAAGCCTGCTTGTTCCTCTGCAACGGCTTCTTCAACATATTTTTAAATTCTTCGTTGAAGCGTTTTGGTAACAACTTTTTCAGGTGTACTTAGTAGACTTATTCCCCTGTAGTTTTTGCATTCAGTTTTATCTCCCTTTTAAATGTTGGTTGTATGATAGCTTTCCCCATTCTTCCGGCACCACTGCTTGGTCGTATATTTTGTTGAATAAGAGGTGGAGTGCTTTCAAGGCTGGGTCACCACCGGCCTGTAATAGTTCTGCCGGTATGTAGTCGCTTCCTGGGGTCTTTCTTTTCTACAGGCTGTGAATAGAAGTTCTTACTTCTTCGAGAAATTCTGGCATTGGTTCAACGACTGCATTGATCGACATTTCAGAAAGTATACTTTCATCTATGGTGTTTTGAACGTTGTATAACTCTTCAAGTGTTCTTTCCATCTGTTTATATATATTATTATATCTTTCTCTGTTTCTATTGCCTTCCCTCCTCTATCCTTCACTGATGACATCTTTAGGTTGCCTTTTCCTGTTTTTTCTTTTATCTTACAGTATAACTTCTTTGTCTCATTTCTTTTTGCGGAGTTCTCTACTGCGCTGCATTGATCGTAGATCCAGTTGTCTTTGTCTCGCTTTGAGGTAAGTTTTGTTGTTCTGGTGAGTCTATTATATTGGTTTCTTAGTGAATTGTCGCCCTTCATAATTGCTTTGAGTTTTCTACTTTCGTCACTCAATTGTAGTACTTCATCCGTTATCCGCTTTGAGGCTTTATACCCAATTGTACTTTCCGCTGCATTTGAGACGCCATTTTTGAGCCATTCTCAAGTCTCTTCCACGTTCATATCTTGTCTCTTAGTTAAGGTTTATTTACATAGTTTATTTGCATAAAAATATACAATTAACAAATGACAGAAGTGAGCATCTATAAAAACAGTACAATTACATACGATGCTATTAAAAATAGCAAAACGCCTCTCTAAGAGCATCATGCAATGCGACGCTTCCAAGCATCCACTGTCTCTGCAGCTCGTTTTTTTTTAAGATAGGCGAGGCGACACTTCGTAAGATCGTCAGTCTCTGCTGCTCGCACCGCTGTAAGAGCATCAAGACGACGCTTCTTAGTATCCACAGTCTCTGCAGCTCACTGTTGTGCACGCGGTGCGTTATTTGCATCCAGACGGCGCCACTTGGACTCGGCGGTCCCTGCAGCTCCCACTGCATCCCTCTCTCTGCATCCCTCGCATCATGGGGGGGGGGATTTGATTTTAAGGACTGTGTGTAGTAACGAACACTATTACAGTCCGGTTCTGTGTAAGAGTGCCACCACAGAACCGCTCCCCCTTCTTTTGTCACCTTTTACGACTTTCTCTACGACCCTGCCGCTAAGCCCTGAAAAATATGCCATCGCCAAAGAACTAATGATAATAATGTGACGTCCACGTCGTGCAGAGGAAGTATAGTCCTTAGCCTCAGCCTCTGGCCAACGAAAAGTCTGCAATGCGGCTATGGCAAGGCCGTTTTCTACATCTATACTCTGAGGCCTCATTCAGGAAGCGATCTTATGCAAATCTTAGTCCTAAGATTGTCTTAAGAGAATCTTAGGCAAATCTTATCTTTTTTATTGAAAACTCCGCACGGTC
>JAQIWG010005972.1:0-13855 GCA_034695025.1 Chamaedrilus cognettii | reverse complement strand
CCAGTTATCGCTTCACAGGGATAACCGATCAACCAGACCTCATCTTTGCTTCGAGTTGATGATTTGGCCATCTTGCTTTAAAATAACTTAAATATAAACTAATATTCATGATTAATATTCAATATTCATAATAATTATTAATGCTAATTGTCGCGCGTAGCGAGAGAGCCGTGCGGAGCACGCGCACTTTTCAATTTTTCCTTTTAAGGAAAGTCATATCCCAGGACTCGAACCCGGTAAAAGAATGAAACATAATAAATTAAAAAAGGATTATCAACTGCGCTATTTACACACTTAAAATCCCCTTTAGGCGACTTATTTCTAAACTATAAAAAAATTATGAATTCTTTTAGTTATTTTGACAAATTTCAGTCAAAAGTAAACAAAAAATTTGGCGGCGCCGCACATGGCAGCAGCTCTTTGTTCTTGTTTGTAGACAATCAGACCATGTTGTCATAGCATCAGTAAAAAAAATTATGAGATTCTTTTGAAATGCCCAGCGGAGCTATATTATCCTCTATTATTGTCTATATCATACAATGTAGAATTTCAATGACCTTGGGGGACCTGTAAATTTTTTCAAAATGAGCTGAAATTTTTTGTGGAGTATCATGGGGTCATAGTGAACCATTCTGAAGGGACTGCACCGCAAAATAAAAATTTTGAAAAAATCACTGTATAACTTGGGACACCCTAATGTACACGTACATACGTGTACAATGTACACGTATGTACGTGTACATTGTACACGCCTATTATATCCGACCACGTCACGCAATAGGCCTAACACTGTAGGCCTAGCTAGCGCCTGTTATGCACAGCTTTTGGGAGAATTCACAATGCCGTAGGCCTAAGCTCATTTAGGCCTATAGCGGCCACATGACACTGTAGGCTACACTACTCACACAATCTCTCACACACTCACACATCTATCCCACAATCTCAAAACCATTCCCCTTAAAAAATTCGCATTGCCTGCCGAAACACAAAAATGTAGCCAGTGTATCCTACCAGACAGGTCTGCATCACAGAGCAGATCCTACCTGGTTTGCAATCATTAGCGGAACAGTTCAGAAGGTGGCATCAGCCATTGAGTTTGATTCAGAGACAGCGATAAATTAGAGGTTGAGCGGAGAGAAGATCTGGTAGATGAAGCAACGCTTGCTCTCGCCAGAGCGGCGCCATGCACCAGCCGAGCCAAGCGACTAGAGGTCAGTTACAGGCTATCTTTTACCTTTACAGAGGTAAGTGTATACATGTAAGTCGTAAGTCTTGATGGTGCAGTGGTATCGCTGCCGCTCACCACATAAGCTACCGGGGTTGCTGATTAGAGATTAATTTCTCGGACTTGCCAGAGGCCAACTCAGCCTATCATCCCTCCGGGGTCGGTGAATGGGTAGTTGGTACATTCAACGAGACAATCCGGATAATATACAACGACAACTACTGACTGGTGGCTGAGCGCCTAGTTGTGAGGGCTGCCAATTGGGAGGAGAGGGAAACAAGAAATACACGACTGTGCATGATTGTATGATGATTGAACTAGTCAAACAAGGCCTATGTACTCAGTGTTAGAATAATGATTCTATTGGTAAAATGGAGAATTGCAATGCCTCGAATATAATGTCTATGCACCGAGTCCCCCGTCCATGTGTCCAGGCGGAGACGCCCCCGCCGCCCCGGCAGCCCTTGCCGCCGCTAGCAGCAGGAGCCGGCTCGGCGCTCCCCGGCCCTCAGGAGGGCGCCGCCCCCGCAAGCCCCGCACACTCTTCACGCTTTACTTCGTCAACCCTTTCGCGCGCTTTTTCTCCCAACCCAAGCGAGGGGAGGAGACAGGAGGAGGCGGGGGGAGGAGAGGAGGCCAGGAGGGCGGGCAGGAGGCGAGGCACCGGGACAACAGCTTGCTGCCTAGCGCTTCCGCGGGGCGAGAGGGAGCGGCATGCCCCCCGGACAGGCTCCAGCAGAGTTACGTGCCGTCGCCGCGCCTGCAGACGCGCCATGCTGTGGGGGGCGGGGACGGTCGTCTTGGGTGTGGGGACGGGGTGGGGGATGGGGACGGGGCGTCTTCACGGCTGGACAGTGCGGAGCAGCGCTACTGCGCCTACCGACGGGCAGTTGCCGATCTGTGTCAGACTCCGCTCTTATTTACTGTAAAACACGCAACTTTTGCTGCTTGTTATTTTAGCGGTTTTGCCTCTTGAAAATTTGAACTTTCCATTATAATATCATATCTTCTGCAGCAGCCTTATTTTCGCGTACGTAATTTTTGCAAGTTATTCCGGTCACGAAATTTGCAAAATGACATGTACGCAAAAATTTTGTTTTACTTTTACATAGGCTCTATAATATGTATTGCTGTAATCGTTGTAGAAGTATGCTATTATTTATTGATTACTTGCTCAATTGGCATTTGTTTCAGTCAAAAAGCTTAGGAACTGTAGAATGGAACACCATAACAGACGACTAGAAACTTTTCCAGATATAATTTACTTGGTGAACAATCAATCGTATAATAAGACAGCGTCTGGTAACACAAACGAGAGTTTTGTCTCAACGTTTACTCTTCATTATGATGTCACAATCAAACTGCGCAGCGCTACGATTGCTCACTCTGGCGTGACGTCATTCACGTATGCTTGTGAGTCGGCGTGACGTCACTGATCTCCAGCATTGGTTACTGAGATTGATTACTTGTAGGTTCTATATCTTGTCTGTGTGTACATGTAGATGCAGACGGGGGAGGCTGGGCCGCGAGGGAGCGTCTGTTGTTCAATGAGGAGCGGCGGCAGCTTGTCACTCAACTCGTCGACGCTGACTACATGGTGAGCGTGGTGTTGTGTTGACCAACTCTGGACACCGCACACCCTTTGCCTTCTGTTAGGCACTTAGTAGGCAGGGCCATAGGTTGAACTTCAGTATATAGGGATTAGGCTTTCGATTCTATAACCGAACTTATGAGCGGGGTGGGGGGGCTGTGCTCGTCATTTTTGCCAATCACAGCTTCTCATTTGACATAAATCGGGGTTACAAAGTATAATATTTTGGTAGGAGTTTTGGACTTTTTAAAACCTTTTTTCTCAATTTTAGGAGGCCGTTCAATCCCGAAACCCCCCACCCCCGCCCCTCAATGACCCAGTCTACTGCCCTCGCTAGTGTAGCTCTACGCTCTAAAATATATCCTACAGAGCAGATGTGTAGTTTAAATTAAATAAAAGCATGTAATTATATCCACTAAGAATGGTGATCGATAATTCTATAGTCTTTCAGATTATTTTCATTAGTCGTTGATGATGACTGTAAAGTTAGTGAAACAGTATAAAATTGTGAAATATGATAGTGGATCGACAGTTAAATACGAAGTGTTCAAATGGTTAGAATCTGATTTAGGATTCAACTTCTCACATTTTCCATTGATGCTATATCGTAACAGTAGGCCTATACAATAATGCTCGTTAGCAATGTGCTAGTTGATTGTGACAAATCATTCAAATCTTCCTTATGATTCAACTTATTTGTTTATACTTTCCTTGTTTTCCGAATTGATCTTCATGTTTCGCGTGATGCTCTGCTGTCATTGAGTTGATGAATAAAATAGCGTGCATATAATTCCGTCAGATAGGGAGCCGAGTGATGTTGGTTGCAGCCGGCAGGGTCCCACCCCACTGACGACGCTCTGCACGAGGGGTTCGAGCGTCTCTGCGCGGACGTGTGCGCCGCTCGCCGGGCGGCCCTCCGGGCCATGGCGTGCAGAGCAGAGACGCTCGCCAGGGACCCCCCCGTCGAACCCGCGATCTGCGAGGTCCGAGCCGCGAGGGGCAGACTGGCGCTGGGCAGGGAGCGGGCAGCGAGGGTCAGTGGGGGACAGAGAATTTGGACTACTATCAGCCTGGAAAGAAACTCATTCAAGCTGAGCGGCACACAAAGTAGATTGTCAGAGCAGCGTAATGGCGAAATTAGTTTTAAGACATTGGCCACAAAACTGTCGGAAATCAGTTTGATTCCAGACTTCTAAAAGACGCCTACGTAACAGTGTAAGCTGCTATTTTACCACCTCATCACAATCCACTATTTGGTGTCGTGTGCGCCAATAGTTTTTACTTTAAAGTCTGTGTTAGCATCGCTCCCCCCCGTCGCTCGCGACTTCTCCAGGTTTGCAATTGGAATTTTCAAGCAGTCATGAAATAAATTCTGTAAAAAATGTGTTGCGGGTGCTACCTCACCTCGTGCTACAAAATATGCAAAAATGTGCCGCAGATGCTACAAAATGCGCTACAAAATAATTATGCTTCAAAATGTGCCACAGATGCTGGAGGCTGCTGAGCGTGAGCTGCACGCGCTGCAGCAGGAGCTGAGCGTTGCGCAGCGCGTGCAGCGCGCCGTGCTGCTGCGCGCTGCAGCGCAGTACGTTCTGCTGCGCCATCACGTGGGCGCGCTGCGCCGAACCTTCCGTACGACACTCAGCTCGGACGAGCTGCACTGGCACCGCGTCACAGCGGTCTTTCCTGCCGAACTGGCGTAGAGGGGCAGCAAGGGGGCTGGCTGGACTGGACGATTTGAGTTAGAAGCTGGATGTGGCAGTTGAAGGCTAGCTGAGCGTGACAGAGGGTTGCTGTAGTGGACTGTATCATTCAGAACTGGACATGACAGAGGCCAGCGGGACGTTATGAGTTAGAGACTAGTGAACGTGGCAATTTGAGGCTAGCTGGACTTTTGAGTAAGAGGTTGGATGTGGCGGTTGTAGGCTAGCTGAGCGTGACAGAGTCACGGAGGGTGACGTGACGTTTTCAGTTTGAGATTAATGTAGAACATGAAGTTTTAGCTGCATGCAATTTTGACAGTTTTGAGTTCTGCCAATAAAACATGTATAGCAAAAATTAGAGGTCTACATTCGCAAAAATAAAGCTGAAGAATCTTTCAGCTTTATTTTTGCGAATGTAGGCCTATAATTTTTGCGATTTTTACCGATTCGCGGTTCTGTGCCGACACGGCTCTCTAGCACAGTATCGAACTGTAGATAGACTGTATATTACACACAGTCCCTAAACTACAAAAAAGCCAAAAATAAACGATTCGTACAATTTGTCTAAATCATAATGCACGTGAAAATTTCGTGTTTTACCGTAGCTGGAGGTGATATTAACGCACGGAGCGTATATATACATCTTTATTTCACCACTAAGGCAGTTGGTACAATAACAGAATTGAAATAAGAAAATTAAACAAATCGCAACGTACGAGTAATCGGCGTAGAAGGTAAGGCTAGCTACAAAATTTCCATAGCACCTTTGTCCACATAAGCGAATTACATGAGACATTAAACGAATGCCCAATTCTTAATTTAAAGTTCGTTGGCGCTATGTACTCATACATGCCATACTTTCGGAATAAGTCAATTACGTTCTGTCTGCCAAACCAAGTGAGCAAAGTAGTGGCTGGGTTGAATCCACCTGCACTCAGCTTGGTATAAAAAATTTAAGTTTGTAGATCAACTGCGTGACTTGAAGGAATTCACCACAATAATACTAGCATAAGGTTATAGTGTTCTTGTATAGCCAGCGGCGAAATTTAGTGAAAATCGTTAGCTGCTTTTCACTCGTCCCCTGATGTAGGCCTACAATGCAATTTAACCTGTGCATACGCGACGACGGGCATTCGCGGGGTTGAGCGGCTAGTATGTTTAGTCATTTAGTCTGGCATAAGTTGTCCCGTCACGGCTGCCTGCCTACTGCAGTGGCTCAGCTTGGATCGTCCAGGCTTGACGGTCATGAGGCTTGTATTCTTGTATCCAAAACGCGCCATGAAAGCTCAAGCACATAGGGAACTGTTCTAACTTTAGAAAATCACGATTCTGACATTTCCTTGTTGGATGCGACACCGTAGGCTATTGTAGGGGTATGGGGTAGGCCCATATGAATGTACTGGTTCAGCCTTTAGGCTGAGCTCAATAAGACTGCTTACGGTAGCTTAGCTGAACTCAATAGCGCTGGGTATTTACTATTTTTTAAGTTACAACTGACAAGGAGCAGTGATCTTGGTCCAATAATCATTGTAGTCAGCTATGCTTTTTCTGCGTCGTCGTCTTTACCGGTTGCCGTGTGTATACCACATCCAGATTGTATAACCCAGCCTACAGGTAACGTGCCTATGTAGCCTAGCCCAACGTAGCCTATACATGTACGTGCAGGCCTATAATGCTTGTTATATATATACACACATAATCAGTTTGTTATTCGTCTGCTAACATAGTTAGCTGCGCTTATAGGCCACGGGATCGGTGAGCGAAAAAAATTAACGCATGGTCGCCTAATTAGATTATTCGCAACTTCGTTTCATTCAAAACTAATAATTATTAAGGAACTGGCGGATAAACTACATGTCTATTGGCATGCAAATGAAATAAGCCGAATTTTTGAAACTATAGACAATTCCGTTCATTCATTAGGCTACGTTTACTAGCTGATTACGCTTATATAGCCTATTGGCCTGTATAGCCTATTTACATTTAGGTGTGCTATTTAAATAGTTCAATCAAATCTATTTGTTTTAAATACCCTATTCTAATTTGATTCGTTAGCCAGCTTGAGTCGCCGCTATAGTGCCTTCAGTACTCTACTTATGCATGTCCGAGATTGATAATGATCATTCTGCCTCGAACACATAGATCTACACTGTACATGTAATTGAGACTGCAGACTGCCTCGCTCGCATGGCCCATTTCTGAGTCCCTCCTCACACACTGCACGGCAATGGGCTCCAAGCACAGCTCTCTCTCCTCCACCCACAACATGTCCGCCGACTTCCCCATCACCCCCACCTCGAGCGATCACACGAGTGTACCCTGGCCCCCCACCCCTCACAACGGGACCCTGCCCCCCAACGGGACGCTATCCCGACCCCTTTCCCTCACGTCCAGCGGGGGCCGGCCCCCCAAGTTCCGTCCGGATGCCATCCCCACGCACAACTGCTGCAGCAACTTCCTCTACAACGTCCCGCGTGCTGCTGTCATGATCACCCTGCCAGGGCTGATCGTCCTCGTCATCGGAGCCATCTTGGTCGGCTGCACGGACCACAGCGAGAGCTGGTTCGAGAACGATGCACTCATCTCCTTCATCTTCCTCATAGTTGGCGGGGTTTGGACGCTGGGCGGATTGCTCTTCTGGTTCATCAACTGGTGCAAGAACCGCCCGCGTGGCCCACCGCCCCCGCGGAACGGTGCGGTGACGTCATCGCGGCACGGCGCGGTGACGTCACCGGGGCAGGATGCGTGCGTGACGTCAACGTGTGAGGTGGTGACGTTGGATGGCGGACCTGTGATGTTAGGGAGTGATGTAAGGACATCAGAGGGTGAGGTAGTGACGTTAGGAAGTGAGTTAATGACGTCAGACGGGGGACCAATGACGTCACAGGGGGAGCATTCGACGTTAGAAGGTAGGTTTGAGGCGTTAGGGGGTGATCACGTGACTTTAGGGTCTGAGCAGATGATGTCAGGAAATGGGCATGTGGCGAAGATTGTTGAAGACTGCACGAAAAGTGATGAAGACTGTTTTATGGCGTCAGATGAAGGTGGCGCACTGAAGATGGAAGAGCTAGAACGGCATAAGGCGGAGGAGATGGGGGAACCCCCGCTCACACTGACAGAATCTTTGCCAACTGTGGCCCCACCCGAGTATACTACTCTGTTTTGATCCTAGCATGACGTCACGGGGGCTGAACGTCGCTTTGGAACTTGACTTGCCAGCAGTAGCAACTTTCCATTACACTGCCCTGTGTGTTGATCGTCGGATAGTCTGTTGATTTACTTTGACAGGAGAGAACAGTCTTTTACTAAATAAAGGATTAGCCTGCATCTTGTCCAAATTTGAATTTTTTATTCTGCAACTTCAAAGCTGAATGCTGTGTACTGAAATTGTAAGTGTTTCGTTTGAATATTCCTGGCCCTCCATAGTTATTTGATTTTGCTGCCAATAATGATATGACCAAAATGACACTATGATACTGCAGCGAATTGTGTTCAACAATGGCTTTCAGTATTAAGAATGACAATTATTGTTTGTTGTGTCGCAATTATTTTTGTTCTTTTATCACGGCATAATAACTATGTGTATAATTGTTCAACATTTTAGAAACCCATAATATAACAGAAGAAGTACGCCGCACACAACTCATATTTATGGCGGTGAGAACAATTGCAGTTCTTCAGCATCCACATATACTGTACACGAACCAAGCTTATAATGCACTGTAACCTTCTAGGAAATTAGGAGCTGCACTTCAATATTATATGTTTTAATCAGTTTGACATGATTATTGACTATTTTCATTGTTCTGCCATGAATTGACTTTTTGTAGCAGATGTGTCAAACCAAGAGGCTATGCAGCAAGTATAGCGTAGTTGCTACACTATCGCGATATTTTGCGATTGTGGAGACAAAATGCTTATAGATGTAACCCTAACAAAACAGCATTGAACGGCTAAAGATGAATTAGCAGAGAGATATAATATGTAGCGTGCATTTGTTTCTCGGGTTCTGCTGACTGGGTAACGCTTTAGGTTCCTAAAGCCGTCCAGTATTGATGTGATATTCATTAGTTGTGTACTGTAAACGTGCGGAAGTAAGCTGTTAATGTCCAATAGTTATCATTCATGTTGTTTTCTTAGCAATGCACTTGCGTAATTTTTTAATTGATTAATATGTGCCACTATTTGTGATCCTGTTGGCAATGATATTATGCATCGGTCATTAGGTGTTTGATTACCGATCATTGGTCTATGTTGATCGTCTAATGAAGTGCATTTGACGATTGTGCATTGCTCAAAATGCGATGCGAGGTTCGTTTCGTTGGTGGTGTGCCTTAATTAAGTTGTACAGACTACATGTATCTAGTGACTGTCAACATGTGAAGTGTGCAATCGTGTGAATAACCTTGTAGTCTAGACAAGACAGAAAATATTGATTGAGTATAGAGATAGTGAGATCCTCTAATAGAAGCTGCATGCACAATAAATATTATTAGAACACAACAAAAGGTTTTATATATCAGCCGCGGCAGTGGTTGACTTAATCATTAGCCTCCATCATTTTCACGATTCGTTCATAGGCTTCTACAGTGTATTGAATATAATTCACACATTCAATATATTCTGCTGATGATAATGTTCAACTGACCACTAGGCTATGAGATTTCTGCTACCAGGAGCTGCCTACTCACAAACTTCACGCCTTAATTGCTGCGCTGGCCAAATATTCAGGCCTCTCCCCCTGCTCCTGCTTCGGAGGGCACGGTTAACGGATCGCGTCTTGGCGGGCCGCTCTTTGCCACGGGTACCGTGGGCCCCCTCACCCTCCTCCTTCCCCTCATCACGACGTAGCGATCAGTGAGCAGCGCGTTCGCCCTTTTCGTCCAGTCGATGGCCCCCACGCGGGGGCTAGGGGCGCGCTTGCCCCTCATGGCGCTGTAGCCCCGGTCGAAGCGCCGCCCCTTGCGCGCAGTCCTCGCGGCGGCGCTCAGACGGCGCCCCCGTCGGGCCCCGAACCCTCCCAACAGCACCAGGGCCCGCTTGACTCCGGCACGACGCTGCAGCGCCGAGAGCTTTGTGTCACGCCGCATGATGTCATCATCGATAGTGACGTCATCAAGTTTGAAAGCGTGATGAGTAACTTCATCCCGAGTGACGTCATTTTGAATGACGTCATCCTGAGTGCGTAGATTCGCTCTGCGGTGACGCGAAAGGGTAGCGTGACACGTGACGAGCGCCTAAAACAATAGTGGACGCGCACCATGCTCAGAACCTCTGAGCAATGCCGCCAGCTTCACTGGCACATGCCACACATGCTTTAGGACCATGAATAGAAATGTATTAAATTAAGAAAACATTTATACGATCCTATAGCCAGAACATAGATACGGTTAAAGATAGACCTAAGCATAATTTGTAATAATCTCGTCATATTATTGATGTTTGAGTCCGAACCAGGTTTAGACTGAATACGATTTTATACATAGAAGCTATAATCGACAAGTCTATAGATACAGTGTAGCCATTGAGTCCCGTGCAAATCCATCTTTTCAGCTTCACGCTTAAATGAACAAGCTTGCTAAATATATAGATAGCCTACCGGTGTCGGCAGTGATTTAGCAACATCTCAAGCCCTACGGCATTCGTTTGTGGAGCTTGCACATCCATCAAGTACAATTTGTTCAAAATTGTTCCATTGATGGGCATCCAGCTCTTATGAATTAATACTTCTGTGCTGAGGCAACACCAAGTCATGCTATACGCCATAATACTCTACCCCTTGTACTTACACAATATACTGTACCCCTTGTACTTACACAATATACTGTACCCCTTGTACTTACACAATATACTGTATCCCTTGTACTTACACAATATACTGTACCCCTTGTACTTACACAATATACTGTACCCCTTGTACTGACATGCGCGTTCGCGGCTCGAGCGTATTCTCCTTTCCCCCCCTTCAGCCCCGCGGGAGCGTCCAGTCCCGAGCCCCCGCCATTCGGTCTGTGCAGCCCCACGCCCATTCCTCGGAGGGAGGGAATCCCGGGGGGAAGCAGGCCGTGCGGCGAGGCTCCGGAGACGAGCAGGGACCAGGCGGCGAAGGCAAACGCCCCTGCTACGACCCCCAGCCGGCCCCTCAAGGGGGACATTTAATTACTCGAGAGTTGTACAGCAGTGGTTAACGCGGTTACTGGTACAGGGTCGTGTACTATGTGCAGTAGAAAAAGTGCAGCTGTGTATGTGCAGCGGGAAAATGTCACCAGTGATGACAAGGCAACCAGTTAATAATCCGCCAGGGACGGAGAAGAGTATGTCTACGACCTTTAGCTACCATTCTGGGACACTCAACTCTGATATAGGACACGCATTGCTCACGTACTTTCGTGCAGTCTTCTTTCTCTTTCACTTTCTTGCAAACCATCTCTCAATAATCTTTAAAAGGCCGTTCAACGGCCATCCTTCAAATGAAAAATAAATTGGCCAAAAATACCTCGTAATTGCGATAGGGCGATTCTGGTGTAGGTTTAGCCTAGATTTGTTGGTCCCAATTCAATTATTGTAGTTCACGGCATTCTCGCAGTGAAGTCTTAATAATGATCTTATTAATATTGTCGATCTGCGGAAGACTGGCTACAAACGAATCATTCTTGGGAAGGCGTTTTGTGCTCATACTGGATGAGCACAAAACGTTTTCCCAAGAATCATTCGTTTGTCATTATGACAGTTTAGTTTTAGTTTTTGTCATCATCATTTATACACAAGTAAACAAAAACTCTCTACAAGAAACCCGAGTGGGTCTCCTAATATCTTTTAAATCAGGAGCTTGTATTGAATGACCGAGGCAAAGCAGAAGCACTGAATTCATTTTTGTCCGCGTCTGCACCACCGAAAACGGTACCCTCCCCCCACTTTCGGTTCGCAACGAAGGCACTGACGAATCTACACTGAATTCTGTCATTTTTAGAACTGCTCAAACCAAACAAAAGTTGAAAACACTTAACAACAAAACCTCCTCGGGTCCAGACGGCCTTCCGCCAATATTGTTCAAAACTTAGCTTACAAACTTGCGCACCCACTGACTAGAATGTTCAATATTTTCATGCAGGCAGGAGAGGTCCCCAACATCTGGAAACAAGCAAACGTCGTCCCTATCTTCAAAAAAGGCTCAGTGGCTTCCCCCCAAAATTATAGGCTAATCTCCTTAACGTGCGTTGGTAGAAAGATTCTTGAATCTGCATTAAAAATAGTTTTAACCCGGTTCTAAGAAGAAAAAAATTGATTTCCGAACAGCAACACGGCTTCAGATCCAGGCATTCAACGTGCCTGAATCTATTGGAATCCTTAAATGATTGGACTGAAAACCTAGACTCCAGATACGACACATTTGTCGCGCACGTCGACTTTGCCCGCGCCTTCGACAGCGTCTCGATCCCGAAACTGATCCATAAACTGAATTGGGCCGGGGTTAAAGGGCAATTGCTGGCATGCATAAATTTGCTACTAACTGAGAGAACTCAGCGTGTTAAAATCGGGAGCTATTTCTCTGACTTTCAAAACGTGGGTAGTGGGGTCGCGCAAGGGTCCGTAATCGGACCAATCCTATTTATATTTTATATAAATAATATCACGGGTGAAATACCGCTTCCGTTCATTTCTAAATTGTATGCTGACGATCTGAAAGCATACAACACTCGACATAATGATATAGAAGGTAAGGGCTTTAGCGAAATGATTGCCAAAATTATTAAGTGGGCGGACACCTGGCAACTACCCTTATCCACAGAAAAATCTAGATGGTTAGCTATCTCAAATAAACAAAAATCTCAAAAACGAAACCCAGGAAAATTAATTAATTCTCGCCAGCGTAAAGTTACCACAAACCAAAGAGGTATTAGACCTAGGCGTAAATTTCAACTCAAAATTAGATTTTTCTGAACATATCTCTTTAGTAATTACCAAATCTAAGCAGAGATTATTTCTGTTGCGAAAAATATTCGTCTCTAAAAACCCGTTCATGTTGATACTAGGCGTTAAAACATACATCATTCCGTTACTAGAGCACTGCTCTCAAGCCTGGAATCCGCATGATAGCGTGGATGTGCGACGGTTAGAATCAGTGCAGTGAATTTTCACCAAAAAACTTCCGGAATTTCAGGGGCTTAACTACCCTGCCCGACTTGAAAAAGCTGGATTGTGCACCCTTGAGCTCAGGAGGCTTCGGGCTGACCTATGTTATTGCTTTAAAATTTTATATGGCCTTGTTGACACCCAAATAGACAAATTCTTTTTATTGGATCGACAGGGTCGATCTAGAGGGCACAGCTGGAGATTAAAACCCACCACTCCCAGGCTTGACACCAGACTGCACTTCTTCTCTTTCAGAATGGTCAATGTTTGGAACTCATTGTCGCCATCCACAGTAGACGCCACTTCCTTCAATTCTTTTAGGGCGTTACTATTGTCGGAATGTCTAGATTCATTTCTAACTGTAAAGGCCTGACATCTTGTGCTGCTATCAAATAACAGCCATGTATTCTAGTCTACTTACAATAGAAGCATTTTAACTGATTTTCAATCTTGGTTACTATTTATTCTTGCTTGCTTGATTTTAGTTATTTACAGCACATAGCAAAATAGATTGCAGGCCACGTGCATAATGTTTGAACTCAAGTGTATATCGCAAAGTTTTTAGCCTCATATTTTTTATTACTGCATAATTTTTATGTCGGCTGATATTGCCACCCGTACAGTACAGAGCTGACAATGGTGACATTTTTGTAACCAAATAGTGCAACATACTATAGCCTCAAAAATGATAATATATACTGTACATGTGCAAAGGCCGAGCAACGTGCGCGCGTTCTGGGTGTGTCGCACTCAGCATCTGTTGTCCGGACGAGTTACAAACACGTTTTAGCAAACACTTACTTGCTTATAACCTACACTGTGTTTGTAATAGATTTATTTTATTTTATTTTATAGTGAAACACGGACCAACACGGACGGAAACGGACTCACTCCGCTTTCGTCCGGTTTGGTCCGTGTTTCACTATCATGAGATTGTGAGCGACAGCCCACTATGCTAACTCGAGGCCGCGATATGTGCCTTGTCATAACGCCTATTGTCGAGTATAGCCTAAACCTGCAGCATGCGCGTGTTCTCTTAGAACCCTCTTACAGCACGGTAGGACAAAAGGCATAATGTCGTCAGATTTATAGGTTAGTTATATGTAGCCTGCAGCAGCAGCAGCAGCAGCAGCAGCAGCAGCAATAGCAGCAACAGCAGCAACAGCAGCAACAGCAGCAACAGCAGCAACAGCAGCAACAGCA
>JAQIWG010005971.1:0-13857 GCA_034695025.1 Chamaedrilus cognettii | reverse complement strand
GCAGCTTCTGATTCTCTCTACGCCAAGAGAGACGTGCATTCGATTGTCTCTCCTCCAATGACTGGTACCGCCAGAAACGCGACCCATGGTCCACAAGCTAGCTAATGCTGGAGTTTACACTGGCGCCGACAGCGCGTCGTGTCTTGTGCATGGTAACGCGCTGTCCACAGAACGCTTTCGTGTCAACAAATGTCTAGCCGTGTTAAAGGCTGCAGGACATGCGGCCGCGCATCATTAATAATTTTCATCTGGAGTCTGTGATGAAGGAAAATCATTAGGCTCACTGCTGCTGTATTACATACGTGTACAGAGCTGTGTACATAGGGCGACGGAAAAGAAAATTTAACCGCGATTTGGTTGCTTATTCAACGGTTGATCAAATTATAGGCCGAAGCGTTAAGTGGTGCAATTTATATGACAATGAATAAGGATCCACGTTTTTCTACAACGCGGCACCGTTTAAATGGGGCTTATATATTTATTTATTTCGTAGGCTACAATTGAAGCTGACGAAATTAAATAATTTCGATAAGAACTGTGCCTATTTAAAGCATAAAATAATGTCGTGTTTCATCACAACGTGTGCCAATAATTTGAGACTCCTGCAAACTGGTGAACAAAGAATTGGCTTGTAGCCCAGAGCTCCCCAGGCGAGTCGTGAAAGGCGACTAAAGAGGGCGGAGCGGCAGGTGCGTGGCCCTCCGTACAGAACCGGACTGTAGCAGTCTTCGTTACTACACACGGGCTTTTTAAAGAACTCTCAAAACCACAACCACATTTTGAAACAATAATTCAAATTTTTGTGTTTTGTAGTCAACATAACATAATTAGCGCTGTCGTACAAAAGATCCGCTGTTTTTCTCGTCGAATAATGAATAAATTCTATAACCGTGATTCTACAATAATTAAATGTAAAGACTTTTGAAAAACGCTATCTAGACCAAAGCAATTAACTTACAACTTTTTAACATACAATCGATCTCAAAGAAGTCCGTGCATTGGTTAGTTCTGCAATCATTCACTCGATGACATGTACGTTCAAATCTTACTACACTGACCCTCCATTTTGAGAAAACATGAGTGCATAATTAATTGACTGCACGTGGACACAAACGTGTCGTCAATTTTGAGTGCCGTTCAGAATGTTGACCTCGTTAAGTCAGGTGTTTCTGTTATTGCCTGCAACACGGCGCCGCATTCCCACCACTTAATTGGTTATTTGTCGCCCATCCAACAGGCAAGAGCTGACACGCAGAGCTGCATGCACCGCCATTGTGCGGAGAAGGAATTATTGGCGGCCAATAGAAGCCTTTGTTGCACATGGAACGCGGCGTAAGAGCAGTTCTTCTCAACCGGATCAGCCTATTGTACAAGACACATACAGGCCCGGTAGGCTAGCCTGTTGGCTAGTAGTACATGTACATCGTACAGTAACCTGTCGGGATAGATCAGAACGAGCGCACAGAAGAGCTCCGACTTCGTTTTTGGCTATTTGACGGTTTTGTTGTTTTTTCGTAGTTTAGGGACCATGACATTGTGTAGCAAAAAGACTGTAATAGTATTTATTGTAGGCCTACAGTTCGGTTATGTGCAAGGGAGCCAGCACAGAATCGCTCCCTCTTCTTTAGTCGCCTTTTACGACTCGTTCGAGGAGCTCTGGCTTTGACGGAGATCACGCCCAATGTTCCATATAATTAATCTCGAAATCGCCACACACTAGTTTGAAATTCTGATCATGCACCATAATTATTAAACTATATTATTTGACTCACACAAGGTTGGGCCTAATTTGGCTGAATTTATGTAATTCTGCTGACAAACGGACGCATTGAACATGGACTGGAAAATAACCGTCGTTGTGGTCGTGATCACGTTCGTTTACGTGCTCATCGGGGGAGCGGTCTTCCAGGCGATCGAGTCGAGCCACGAGACCGCGACACGCCTCGGCGTCGCGCAGGCTGTCGCCAACTTCTTGCGTAAGTTGTTATAGGCTACGTTGTTGTTGTTGTGTCTGTTGTTGTTGTTGTTGTTGTTGCTAAGCTGTAGCTTATGTAAGTTGTTGTTGCTGTTGTTGGTGGTTTCTTGTTCCTTGGCCTGTCGGACAAACGAACGTCAGCCGCCTTCGTTCAGGTCACTTTGATCTTAACAAAGCAGCATTCGTCGTTATGCGATCATGACGTCAGGTCTGCGCACCAAGATAATCTCGAATGATCGACTTCAAGCGGTCGGCGGCTCGACGAGTTCTACGCTGACTATTGTCCTTAACGACAAGCCTTCCTTCGTTTTGACTGCTAGGTGTGCGCGCCTACACCATAAGCCTACATGAAATCGTTGTTGCAGAGGCCAACCCTTGCGTGAGCCAGGCCCAGATGACAAACATCGCCTCGACCCTGTTGGGCGCCTACCAGAACGGAGTCGAGTTCTACGGAGACAACGTCTCCGCGACAAACACCAACTGGAACTACTACAACTCCTTCTTCTTCTGCGTCACCGTCGTCACGACAATCGGTGAGATTATAGTTTGTAATTGATTGTTGCTTAACGGCACAGCATTAAATTATTGCATCATTAAATTTTAAAAATTCTTTTCACAATAATTCTTTGTTCTAAAGTTTTGATGATATAGATAAGTTGTAGATACATATAATAACCTACATATTATAACCTAGAGCTTTCCTATTCATATTTTTCTGATCATTGTTGAATTTGTATGATCATATTAAGCCGCACTGCTATGTAACTCTAGGTTTTACTCATTTTTTCTTTAAAGTGTATTTATGTTTGCTACACTTTGTGTGAATCGAAGATACAGTACATACTAGCATACAATAATATTAATTACCTGCAGGTTCTTGTGGCTTAGAATTATCTGATAATTAGTATTTGCATTACAGCGGTATTGACTGACTTATTATCATAGATATCAAATACTTAGATTGCTCACAATACTAGCTGTCTCAGCGGAAAAAAGAAGGCCCTTTTTTAGCAAAAACGGAAGTTGATTAGAATTATGGGTAATAATTGTTAATTATTGTGATTGGATATGGAAGGGTCATGACCCTGTCAATCAATTGTTGACGGTTGTTAATTGATTTGGCCCTCGGGCCAAGCCTCGCCCCCGTTATCTCCATACATGCCTCAATATACAGAATAGTCACTCCCCTTGCTTATTATAGGTTACGGCAACGTGACGCCAGCCACTTATGGCGGTCGCTCCTTCTGCATATTCTTCGCCATCTTTGGAATACCGCTGATGCTAGTGGCCCTCACCGGCATTGGCGAACAAGAGAATCGCCTCATCACGTACGCTCGACAGAATCTCTTCACCTGCTGTCATCAGTGCTGCAGTCCCAGAGTGCAGCACGTCTGTGCCGCCATCATCACAACCCTAGTTGGGCTGGTCCTCTTCATTTTCATTCCCGCGGGAATATTCGTCGCGATAGAAAATGGGTGGACGTATCAAGACGGGGTCTACTACTGCTTCGTGACTCTCACCACCATCGGTTTCGGAGACTTCGTTGCAGGCAGGCAATGGGTCATTTCAAGTCCACGGTGTTACGATCGAGTTTGAGTTGAGTTAACAAGTTGAGTCTTACAAGTTAGATTCGCATTCATATTCACATTCTGAGTAATGTTATAATGTCAAACGGATAGAAAACAGCAAAAATGTGAATATGAATTTGAATCTAGCTTGTCAAACGCTAACTCAGCACTAACTCAATCGCAAACCATGGACTTGAAATGGCCCAATGAACAGTGATCATTTTAAAATGCGTTCATGGCGTCAGTATAGGCTACGTCAGTTACTTTGTGGCTCACATGTTTGACAATGTACACCGTATTCGTCAAAATAATTTAGTAATAACATAGGCTGGTCTACTGAATTACATTGGGATGATAGACAACCTGTTTGAAAAGGAATCGTATGCGGAGATGAGAAGTTAGAGCCGAGGATCGGCTGGGGATGGAAGATTTTGACAGCAAAGACCTGCCGTGTGGCAGAACACTGAAGAAAGAGTCTACTATAGCATTTAGTTAGGCCAAAATTGCGTTTGACTGTTAGTAGGATTTTCATCTACAATTGCTGCAGCTGTATATTTGGTTTATTTCCATGTTTTCACATTGGCATAGACGTACCGTGGATGCGCTCTGGTGAGGACTGCAGGAGCTGGGTTTTTATGGCCGTATGCCTTTCCTGACATTGGGCATGGACCACGAGCATTATTCCGCCTGGTGATCTTGCAAATTTAATAACATTTGGATGAGTTTAATGCTGACGTGTGCAAGTCTGATGGTAACGTTTCTTTGCACCGCTTTGTATTTTAGAACGTAACTTTCGACTGGATAGTTGAATTTGCGTAGAATAACATCGCATTTCGTTTTTCTCAAGCAGGTAAGAGGGAGTCTCAAAAAGGAACCGGAGTTGCGATCATTTACCGGCTAATTCTCTGCTGCTGGATCGTTCTCGGTCTCGCGTGGGTCTCCAGCTGCATCGCCAACTTCCAGGAGGCCTACACCAACTTCATGCAAAAGGCTGAGAAAGAGGTGGAGGAGGTGATTGAAGAAGCGGAAGAAAAACTTGAAGGGAAGAAAAAAGAAACAAAAGAAGATCCAAAAGATCTAACGGGCATGGGGAATCCGAAGGCGTTGAAGCGTCCAAATTCGGTGAACGCCATTGCGGAGAAGTTTGGTAAGAAGAGTACCAAGATCCACGTTGTGGAACAAGATGCGGCAAACATAGACGACGCTGACATGGAAGCTGTTTGAACAAAGTCACGATGAATTAATATTAACGTTTCTCTCAGAGTAAAAGCAAAGTTATCCAACCCTAAGATCAGATCGCTTCTCTATTCGGGCTACTAGAAAAGGATTGCAGAATGCAGAAATCGCATTCCAACATTCAGCAATTATTTGAAACCTACTCTCACTTATTCAGGTGGTCAAGAGCTTGTGAACTTCAGAATCTTGTCCCGTTTAAGTATCGAGAGATGAGACTATCTTCCACCTTTACCCCCTCCCCCCTCACC
The DNA here is from genome assembly GCA_034695025.1 of Chamaedrilus cognettii. Lineage (NCBI taxonomy): Eukaryota > Metazoa > Annelida > Clitellata > Enchytraeida > Enchytraeidae > Chamaedrilus > Chamaedrilus cognettii. Next base: position 8,830 of record JAQIWG010005971.1, on the reverse strand, counting down.
ACCCCACACCCTCCCGCACCACCCATTCTGTAAGACGTCTTTTCTCTTACCCACTCGATAGTCCACATTGTACAATAGATCAAAGATTCAGTCAACCCATAATCTCTCCTGTGTTTGAATCTGCTTCGCATCTCCCTTTATACTGTGCGTAAAACATTCGCAAGTAGGCCCAAGTCAAAACTTTGTAAAATAGAATGTTCTCTCTATTTGTATTTTATTGCTGTCTTTTAACGTTTCTAGTCGTCTAATTTTTCAACGATTTAAAAATGTATTTGGAAGCAAGCGCAGGTTAGAGCAGCGGAGAAGGCGCATCTATGAATAGTCTAGCCCACCCTGGCCTAACTCTCTAGCCCGCGGAATAGCCTAGTGCCGCCTTATACGCTGCGCTTTCCTATATTCGCTATTTGGATTTGGACCTGGCCTATGAGCCTATGCCTACTTTATTATCTGTCAAGGAGGTTTTTATTGCTGTCCGTTTGTTAGACCTGGAGCCATGATTTCTTGTTTTCTATTTTAACTTAAATATCGGTGAGTGCTGTCTACTCAATTGTTTTAATTTTAAATACTCCAGTGAGGCTTACTATTTGCTTTCATGAATCATGATTATGCTCAGGGCTAAGTTTAACACTGATGAAACGAGCGTAGAATTACGCCTACTCCTTCTAAAACAGGCATAGTGCAACTGGTCAGCCTTTAAAATGCACGTAGGCCTACATGAATGTCTCCGTGGTCGATTTTCACGCGTAGTGTGCATTTACATAATAGGCTGTTCATTTCAAATCAGGCATGGCCTACAAATTTGAAAAAATCTTACTTTTAGGCAAGGCCTACGACGCCTACCTTTATTATGCTGCTGTGAGGAAGTTTTTTTACATCGATATTGTATGCATTGTGCGTGGACTGATGGTCTGTTGTGTTTGTTATCTGATCGTTACGTGATAATGATGCTTGTCTATAATTTTACCCGGTGGTTAATTTTGATTTCTATTACTAGTATTTCTACAATTATGCGATTAATAATTATTGACGTTTGCACAAAGTCGACGAGGCTGCATGGTGCTTTGCACGCTGCTGATGTTAAGGCAACAACAATACCGGTTGTAAATATTTAATTATTTATGTCGTGGAGCGATGGACACTGTGATTTCTTCAGAACCTTTTTGCTACTTTTTATAAGTTGTGCTTATATATTTAAATACGATTAAAGTTTATTCTTTATCATAAGCATCTTCATTACGTGGCGTATAATTACAATAGTTCATTAGTGTTGTTAGTTGTTGTGTTTAGTGCTGTCAGTTTGCGAATAACAATATCTTGTGCTAATGGTAGCAGCTAGCCAGTCATATACTATGTCAGCTCTTACAAAAACTTAAGCAACATACTAGCGATTCTTTAATTACTCTTTTCTTGGTATTCTTAATTTCATGACATACTATTGTGTGCTGTTCTATTGTTATTGTTCTAATGAAGTTATTCTTGCAGAACCTTCATCAAATATCTGAAATTGTAGGGAGGTCGACGCTGTCAAAACTTGTGGATTGAAAAAGCCTGACTCAAATTTGTCAACGTCAAATTTGTTAAACCAAAGATAGGCAAAGATTAAACAAGCCCACCAGTAGATATTCATTATCATTTTGGATGGCCATCACAATTCGCAAAAATTGCATAAGTGACCATGATACCATGTCAGGCGATTGAAGCATTTACATCAATAAACTAGTAAATCACAGTCCGAACTTTTGTGGTCTTCGTGATCTGTTAAAATAGCTTTCAGTAATTAATGACATTTTCTTGTAAAAAACAAAGTGTGCTGAAATAGCGGGCATCTCAATAGAGACGCTGCGATACTGCCGTTATATTTAAATGGAGAAAAGAACTGCGCAAGATATAATTTTAGTAGAAGATAGTTACTCGCATTTATCATTCCTGGTACAAAAGTATTTCGCATCACAGCAGTAGCTAGCCTCAAAACAAGCTCGGCAAAACTATCGTAAGAGGTCATATAAATGTTCATTTACAAAACGAAGTAATACATCGGTACAAACAATATTTACCATTATCTTCGGCTTGGGACAACGTAGAAATGATTTTAATGATTTGGCTTACTACAGCGTGGTTCAAAACAAAAGATCACCTCACATTCTACACACACTATGGCTTACTTGTCTTAAGGTGATGTTTCGATGCTCAAAGCGAGCACTTCAGCATACATCACAGGTTGAACTATGAACTGCTGCCTCTTTACATGTAAATAGCAAATAACATTTGCAGAAGCTACATGAAAAAGTGTGAAAGCGTGAAGTAGCATTTTTGGGACCACCTTGGAGTAGTATTTATAATCTTCATCTATAATCATAAATAGTCCACAAAAGAAATAAGCAAGGTAACAGGGCTTAAATTCTAACATGCGCAAAAGAAAAATATAGTACTTAACAGTCAAAATATATATTAGTATTATATTATTTAAAAAGGAAAATTTAGTTCATGATCAGTTATGCAACAACTACTAGTATACAATTTAAAACAACTGACAATGATCATGATCTCAAATTAATATATAGTACTCCACACTGTTGAACTGCTGACTTGCATTTGAATTTCATAATTTAACTCGACACTTATACATCTCTGGCAAAATAATGGCTTTTTATAGTTGCTGTGCTGAAAGTCGACATTTTCACATAGATAGCGAACAAACATAATTAACTAAATTTATATATGAAATTTGAGCAGAATATTTCGAAAACTTGTTTGAACCATAAAAAAACTTTGAACAGTCCAACTGGGGGCACAAATTTGCAGCTTTATCAAGATATCTTTATTAGAAATCATTTGACACACACAAGCTACAAAGCCAAGAATAAAAAACAACGAGTAACTCAAATCCATCTAACTTACATCCACCTGTAACATCAGAGAGACTATTTGTCAGAGGGCGCATACATACGAGGGCTAAAAGGACATCAGAATCTCAAAATTGCATCTCTCCATTAATTTTTGAGTCTCCTTTAATTAATGTAACTAATATAATATATTCATGCTCTAGAAGCAACATGATTTTCAAGAACCTTTAATACTGCTCAAGTTCGTGTGTTCGGTTTGGCATACCAATTACAATTTCTCTGACAGTAACACTTTTGCTATAGCTGACCAAAAAGCTTACAGAACAGTAGAAGTAGCCTAATATTTGAAGAGAATTTAATGACAAAAATTGTATATACACATACAACTTATATAGTTCAAGGTTTAGTTCAAAAGAAAATTCATAGCAAAAAAACAAAAACGCATCATAGCAAAAAGACAAACGCATTAGCATGATCTTTATACAAAGCACTCACTACAAATTATCTTTTGATATATTTAAGCCATCACAAGGACCAAATAAACCGCATTGCACAAGACTTCAAAACTAAAATAGAACAATAATCTTTTGACCAACATGATAAACACACACTTGTGCAATACAAAGGAAAGGACTGTCAAAATGTTGTTTGAAGTGAAACACTGACGACGGCAAAAATGACCAGATGTAAGCTGAATCAAAGGTAAGTCAAGCTTGTTCGACGTCCTGCACTGCTTATGCTGTCACCAGGGTGTATATCATACTGCAACAGACACAGCGCAAATTGCTTGTTTACAGATCTATACAGCCAACCTGTTAAACTTATTGGGGAGACAACTAACAATTAACAAATTGAAACTAACCATTCTTAGCTAATAGAATAGATTTTGGTGTCGAATCTGCAGTCTCCCAAACCAACTAAAAGCGCATGATTCAGTTCTCCAAATTCTAAATAATAATGTTTTATTAACTAATAAATTTGTTAAACAGACAAAATAATTTTTAGGTAACTTATTGAAACGGTCCAAAGGATGCAGAAATGATCAAATCCATAGAGAAGTTAACATGTTATCAAATTCTTTGCAAATTTTCACTACACCGTAACTAGTGAATTGTTACCTTGAATGGACAAAGAAAAATCAAAGACCAAATTAATATAACACATTATATAAAAGAAATATCCAACGTCGCTTTATATGACATAGAAATGAAGCAGAGTAACAGTATATATATTTTATTTTATTCTGCATTGAAAAGAAACAGGATCGTAAAAAAACTACAAGACACGTGGGATACAAAAAGGGCTACAAACCACAGGTCCATAAGGGACACTATATATATTGCACCCGAGTAGAGTATATAAGAGACAATCTTAGAGAAGGAATAAATACTAAAGGAAAGGATTGACAGCTAACAACCTGTAGAGGTAGTAGAAGAAGGAGATGATGTAGAAGGCGAGTTTGATCCATCCCTCCCTCTGCCCCCTGCTCAGCGCGTCGGCGTTCATGATCGTCGTCGGATCGTACAGACCGGGAACACTCATTACCGGACGATGCAGGTATCTGCAATATCACAATATACCGGTCTTGACAGTTGCGAGATGGAGTACTGGTTACTCCATCTCACAACTGTCAAAACATTGTCTTACTTTAAATTTTGAACTCAAGTCTATCTATCTGTACATCAGTAATCAGTATATACAATGGTATATTTATAACTAATTAAACAATGCATAGCGTCAACTGAGCAATAAAAAATCAAAATTTAACGCTGTACTTAAAAAACCTTGACTTACAATGCAAAATATCACTAATTTCTGTAGACTGTGATAAAAACTTAACGTAGGCCTATACTGTAAGGTAGTACGTATTACATATGCTCAGATTTCAGCTTGGGAATAGAAAACGATCAGAAATGATAGCGGGAGTCTGACAAAACCTGAAACCAAATTAAAAACTAAAGTTAAAGAGGCAGTTTTAAATGCCTATGTAGCGCATAATATACCTGTTGATGTGATAGGCAACAAGGGGAGCGTTGAAGAGAACCGTGAACAATTCTCCGACTAGCAGAAAGAGAACGGTGAACCCGCCGTGAATTACATACTCGGGCAGAACCAGCTGACACAAATCAAAACACTGACATGAAGCCAAATCATATTACTTGCCTAAGTATAAGAAATTATAGCTATATGATAGGTTATCATATAGCTAGAATCTTTAGTGGATATAGTAGTTTTATGCAATGTAATCTAGCAAACAATAATTTCTAGTATAGGCCATAATAATTGATAATCTATATCTAATTACTTCGTACATTTCATCTCAAAACTATGTATTTTCTGCCTAATGTACACTTCTGACTACACTTTGACTACACATTTAGTCATCAAAACTGATATTAATCTACCTAAATACCTATCAGTTTATTTCAAATTAATTTAATTTCATCCGATTAGTTTTCTTTCATACAATCATTGAGCAGCCATGTCATTACCTAAGTCACATCCACGGCGCAGTACACTACTCATCTTTCTCTAAGTTAACAAATTTAAATCGATACCCTAAACACTCAAGACTTAAAGCAAGCACTTTCTGGCTCATCAAGCACAGTTTTAATATCATAGCTGATAAAGAATCAGCATTTGCTCATAGCTTGAACGTAAAAAACTTATAGCTGAAACTTATAAACTTAAAAATGTAAAAACTTTTAAACTTAAATCTGATAGCTTCATTCAAAAAGATTAATTTATTTAACCTGTTATATACAGCAGGCCTATACTAAAAATGCATCGCATCTCACCGGGTTTAAACTCTGACATTGATCGATTGGATTCTTGTAATCCGTCTTTAGTTCGTCAAATGCAATAATCTGAAAGATTTTATCATCTACATGTACATGCTTGATTACACATCTATCGCGTAAAAAACACAAAGCAAATCTATTAACCTCTTAATAATGTCTATAGATGGCTAACGAATAAATAATAGAATCAGCAAAAGGCATTGAAATTCAAAAGAAGAACTTTCTAGTCAACTTAAAAGTATCACTATAATTCAAAATTTATAACTGATGCAAATGCTTATAGCAATAAGCTTAAATCAAATGATTATGTCAATAACAATACCAATAAGAAATACTATACAAAACTACTTCTCGTCCTCGACTACGCTACCAATTGCAGCCCTTTGTAATCCTAGATATTAAAGAAATTAACTTCAACATACATTTTTAGGCACACTCATCAATACACACTATTTTTGCCAGTGTCAGACAGACCTGAAAGATGACGAAGAAAATTAGAACTGCTGTGAGCATCAAGGCAAGGATGTAGAGCGCAGCAGTCAGGGTGAACGCCATGCTGATGAAAACGAGGATCGATTCCCAGGTGATAGCTTTTTGTAGGCTTTATATAACTTTGCTTCGGATATATGGCGCTCAGATGCGAACACTGTATTCATAATAAGCAAAATAGGAATTTAAGGTTTGATACAATATAAATAAAAATGAACACGGTAAGGCATTGAAGAAGACAATTTAAAATTAATGACTACGGTACAATTCATCTTTGAATACATATATAAAACAAGCAAATATCTACTTCGCCTGGAGCTTGGAATCTAAATTTCAAGAGACACGGTAAATCGGATGGGCTGTGCAAGTAATGGGAAGCAGGCTAAATAAATACGGTTCGGCAATTTCGGCCATGCGGCCTAATTTGCTTGTTTCATTTCGGCAAATCGGTTGCATTCATTTTTCGGCAAATTGGTTTTCGGCAAATCGGACTGCTCCCAGCAGGCTCAGGCCTATATTCGAACCTATTGTCATGCTTCAAACGAAATTAAATAGATAATAATTTAGCGTGCTCCTCCACGGTTCCATCTTAGCGACCAGCTAACAATTTTTGGGCTTTAAGATTTATCACTGACACAGCCTAATTATTGATTTGCTCGTTTCATTCTCCGATTTAAAGAACTTACGCTGGAACAATATATAGCAATTATTTCTTTATTTAATTTTAATTTCATAAAATACAGAAAAAATCATCTAAGTCCAGTCACAGTACCAGCCAATCAGAGCCTCGAAGGCTTGAAAGAGCAATAATAACAACAATAAAAATAGTGACAAATTACGACAACAATGATATTCTATACAATGTAACAACAAAAATTAAGTTTATCACAACTATGTAACTCTACTATGTTTCTCTACTAGTTAATAATTATTCTCTGCATTCTATGAAACTTTCCTTACGAAGCAACGTGCGACGCGGTTACTTGTAGGTCTAGAGGGGCGCTAAGTATAATGAACAGGCCAGTTGCGTCGCTGGAAATAACAACTGGTCGCGTCGCCAATAACAGGCTATGCACTGGCTTCGTCGCTGACAATTATAATTGCTGGTCGCGTTTTGTTGAGGCTTAGCTAAAGCGCCAATATAAATCGTCGCTATACGTCACCGATGAAATTGCTGCGTGGTTGCGTCGCTGACAATAACGCTGGCGAGTGTCGAGTCCGTTGACTGGTCAAATAAGATTAAATTCTAGGCCAACGCGTGTACATGTAATGCTCGAGTGCTTAACAACATTCAAGTGTGCTCGTTTGAAGCTATACGTGCATACGATGTAACCTTTTTTGCCCTATATGATATGCATGTATCGCAGTGAGAGTTTAGGCTAGCCTTCGGCCTGTTATAGGCTACAGTTACTTGAGTGTATTGTAGGCCTACATGTAGGCCTAGGCCTACACATATGTGCCGCGGCGTCAGCTCTGCAGTCCAGAGTCTAATATTAAATCATAGCATCTATAGGATAAACGAGCTAGCCTATTTTGTATACATGTAGCCTACAGTGTACAATGCCATGCGTGCTGGACATTATTACAAGAAGCCTGTAGAAGCGAAACAATAGGCGCCTTGCGACGGTCAGTATAGCCTTATAATGAAGCCTATACGAAAAATTGTTATAGATCTTTATTATCCCGTGCTTTGGTGTTTTGATCTGAGCTATGTAGGCCTACACAGGGCTCCGTTTAGTTAGTGGGCGTGGTAGGTCTGCGCCTAAAAGCAGTTTTTTGCTAATTGGACGAATTTGAAACGGGAAGGCATTCATGGCGAGTGAAAATCGATGCATGGTGCCACGTTGGTCGCATAGGTGCAGGCAATTTTTGAAGGCTATGCAGGTGCACTATGCCTGTTTTACAAGGAACCGGTGTGACCGGGTCCCACATTTGAGGCAGCGGGTCTGAGACTCGACGGGACCCGGCCCACTTTAACCACTGACGATAATGCAGCAAAACGAATGAGGTATTGACTAGATCTTTCTATATTCTGCAGGATCTATGCCAGACGTATGAATCAATAATAGTCAGCCTAACGCGTAGCCAGTCCGTTGCGGTCCAGCCTGGTGTGCACATCAAGATGCTGAGTATCGAAGACCTCCTTCAGCTCATCCAGGAGCAGAGGGGGCTCATAGCGGGCACGGCCGCGCTGGCCACGCTCTCGACCCTCGCCTGGTGGGTCGCGTCCGGCGGCCGACTGAAGCCTGTTGCCTTCCCCGTCAGCCTCGACGACCAGTCCATCGAGATCGAGGTAAACTAGCAAGGGATGGGGGTTGTGCATCCCCCCCACGAACATGAAAAAAAATTACCGTTAAATTTTTTGTAGCTATGCAGCGGCCGGCATGAAAAACATTGCTGCATAAAAAAGTCCAATATAATTATTGAGTCTTTTTCATTCAGGCTTCAGATTTTTATATGCATTATGTAAGCAGTTACTTTTTCCCTTCTCGACAAGTTGACACTACGTTGAAGACAGTGACAAGCATTGATTTTACATAATCATTTAGTGGAATATGCGCCATCCCCACTTCCTCCCCCCACCCCTTGCGATTTATATTTGAAAGAAATACTATGCGTTTTCAGTTTCAAGTTAGACTCCCTATACTTTTTCTGGACGACAGAGTTGAAGACATTGATCTTGGGGGGGGGGGGGGG
>JAQIWG010005970.1:0-13860 GCA_034695025.1 Chamaedrilus cognettii | reverse complement strand
GACGATTTGATGTGACGGTGATTTGCAAAGTGACGACGATTTGATGTGACGGTGATTTGCAAAGTGATGACGATTTGTTCAGCTATAAAACTGAAATGTTGAGTGTATCACGTGTGTGAGTGTGTATATAACTGTATAGTGCGTCACTTTCATTGATTTTGCATCAAATACGTAGTTTCAACATTTTCACAACATATACCCAGCAATTAGCTTAAACAAATCATTACAAAACTAACAAACATTACAAACAAAATCAATTACTCGACCAAGCAGTCGAGAAAACCAAGCTTGCTCAAAACTAGCACAAAATTGAATTTTAATACTACCAGCATTGAAGGGAGCAAAATTGACAATACAGTTGGGGTAAACTTGCCTGAATGCAGCGTATATCGAAGACGACGTGTGATTGGCTGCTGCTATCACGTGCATCCGTGACCTGACACAGATCGGAACGACCAATGAGACGGCGCGAATTGGCCTGAGTAATGTAGGCCATGGCATCAGCGTAACTGCTCAAACGATGCGCAGACAGACCTGAAAGAACAAAAACAAGACTTAATTGTGACATTTGGTTTTATTGAATAAGTGGTACTCTAACCCCTTCCCCAACAGCTAAAAATTAAAGTAGAGATCCTTCTAACATTTGAACCCATATGTACTAATAATTCATACACGGTTTATATTGGGAACTCCCCAATATTTTGATTGGGGAATTATCTATTTAGATAATATTACAAACTAATCTTTAAAAAATACCCTTTAGACATTTCTGAAAATACATTTTGCACATTCAGATAAAATGTCCTTTGAGACATACAAAAATATCTATGGACCCACAATATCGAGAAGAGATTAAAGCCTCTTTCAACAATCGACATACAAAAAGTAAAAGAAGTTGTACCGTATACGTGTGAGCCTAGGGTGGGGTGTTCAGAGACGCAGAGTTCGGGCTGACCGGGAACATCGTCCATCAACAAATCACGCAGCTTCTCTCCAACCAACTCCACCACGCTGCAAGAGGAAGGCAGATCTACATAATTTGAATATCAACAATAACCTAACGAATAAAAGATCATTTCTTACAAAAAGCAGAAGAAAGCAGATGTGAGGAGGTTTTCCTTTCTTCTGTACTTCATCAAGAAGCAGGAATATACACAGTAAACAATGAAACAAGATATAGTATCAGTCGACATGGGCATGAAGTGGTAAGGAGCTAAAAAGAGTTGAAAACGCATTCCCCGTGACAGCCACTTACAAAACAGCAGGGGGGGGGGGATTTGTAGTTTAACGACTGTTTGTAGTAACAAATACTATTACAGTCCGGTTCTGTGTAAAAGGGCCGCCACAGAACCGCTCCCCCTTCTTTAGTCGCCTTTTACGACTCGCCCGGGGAGCTCTGAATTGCTAGCCAATTGGTTCCTCGGCTTGCAGGGGATCAAAGCTGCAGAGACCTAATGACACTGCGTGGGGTGTAATAATACACATAATGTGGAGTAAGTATTTAAACACGCTGACCTTATTTCCGTTCTGAAGACAGCGTTCTGGACCTCCATCCAACTGAAGAGATCCTGCAATACGACCAACACTGAAATCTGATGTCAGTTACATGCTTTTACCAGTTTACCACTAATTCCAGTAACATAAGAACCCGCGGTATTAAAAATCTGCACTGCATGCGTGCTAATGTCGTTTTGTTACATTTATTACTAATCATCAAATCTCTTCTGCAGTGTTTTGCTACGTGATACATGTATCAGTCGGCATCACTTACAAGCTGATACAAGTATCCGCATGGTATCACTTTCAAGCTGTATATTTCTTTGGTGTCCAAACCAAAGTGTGTTTAACAGCCTTGCTGAAGGGCTTGTAACGCCACGGTTTCATAGCTGCCAGCGCCTGGACTTGAATCCAGGCCTCTGGGGCTCACCCACGTCCCAACTAGTTGGCAGATATAGAATTTTCGAATGCATAGGGCGCCAAATGCTAGTCAAGAATTAACAGTTGTAGATCTCTACATTGTAAGTGATACTAAGGATAGTAAATATGGTCAGCATAAAATATAACTTTAGTTTAACCCCTAGTCAGATATTTAATTTTAAATGCATTTTGCAACTTTGTGACTTGCAACTTTGCGACTTTGCTTAGCATCCACTCCAGCCTCCTCCTCAACACGCCGCAAGCATTTTTCGTTTGAAGTGTACAAGAATTATCGGTTTTAACCCCTAGTGGGATATTTTATTTTAAATGCATTAGCAAGATGGCGCTATTTTAAAGCCTTTTTCGTCATTTTTCTTCACTGCAATGCAGCAAAACCAATGAGGTATTAACGTGGTCAGTGAAAGTTGTAACAACTGCCAACCTTGCACAGTTTCTGTAGTACTCCTGGCTCAAACTGAAAACAGTATATACATACAATTGTAAATGCATCTAGCATATATTGGCGTTGAAGTGAAATAATTACTTTGACATGGAATAATTATGCTGAAGCTGAATAACCGTTTCAAAGCGGAATAATTACAGAACAATTCCGATACACGTTACGAAAAAATATTGCCATCTATTGTAGATATTGCATTGACAAGGTATTAATAAACTAGGATTTTTTATTTGCTTCTCTGGCTGCCTGCCATATGAAGAGGAGTAGCACTTAATTCGCCTTACAATCAGTTTTAAACTGTTTTATAATTAAACAAATTGATGTCATAAATAGAGAAAATGATGATGGCCGGATTCATTTGTAGATGCCACAGTGCGGCGGCACTGCAGCGGCACTGCGGCGGCACTGCGGCGGCACCGCGGCGGCACCGCGGCGGCACTGCGGCGGCCCTGCGGCGGCATTGCGGCGGCATTGCGGCGGCATCGCCGCACTGCCGCCGCACTGTGGCATCTACTAATGAATCCGGCCATCATCATTTGCCTTATATATCTACATCATGTTTTATATGCATCCAGGGAGGGGGGGTTTACGACTTGCCGGAGGGGTGAGGGTGTGTCCGAGAAGGGTGTGGGTTTTTCCCGAACCCGTCGCGCCCATCGCGATCAGTGATGCGTGACGACCCCGCGTGACCTCCAGCAGCAGCCACTGGCTGAGCTCGGTGCATACCTACAGCCAATCAGATCATTGTGATCTCCAGCAGCAGTCAATGGCTGAGCTCGGCGCATGCCTACCATCAGATCATTGAATTGTCACAATTTAAAAACACCTTATACTCAAAACATAAAATTTTTGCAAGCATGTCATTTAGGAAAATTTCACGTAATTGGCAAAACTCGCTAAAATTACACGCCGAGGAGTGCGAAAATAGTGCTGCAAAAGCTATATGTATAATGAATGGGAAGTCCTCAAAAACACAAAAAATTAAGTGCACCTAAATTTCTGACAGGCAAAACCGCAAAAATAACATGCAGCAAGAATGTCAGTACGGTATTACAGTATCATACCACATTGCACTTTTACATTTGGAGTCATTCATCTTGCAAAACTTCAGTGAGCTGGAGTCTAGTAGAAAAGGGCTCATGAAATCTCAGCCCTTCCCAGAAATGCTACGCAAGTCAATCGTAGGCCAGATCTAAACACTTCTATGCGTAGAGCAATCACAGCAGGCATATGCCAGTCTTCACAACATTGCTCCACTATCCCTACATCACGGGTCTAGGTTGCCCAAGGATTTATACAACACCCGCTTCAGGGGGTCAACATCCCCCTAAAAAATTGTCTAAACACACCCCCCCTCAACACCGCCCCGGGGGGGGATGCATGTGACATAAACGATACCGAATATATGCGTGATTGCCTTTGGGAGAGTTCATATATGAGTAGAATGGTAGCGAAAAAGTTAACAATTGATGATCTACATGCAAAATGGACTTAAAGTTTAAAGTGTGTTCGTGTTTGGAGCAAATTTTTGGCGTTAGCACTTTCCACCTCTGATTAGAAAATGTTTCTGTCAGCACCCCTCCTCCCCCTCCCGGTGGTAAGTTCTGTACAGTACGTTTCACACCCCCCCCTGATTTCTGCAATACCCCCCCTCGAGGAAATTCCTCTATAAACGCCAGAGGTTGCCTATCCTAGTATGCTTGCATAGAAATGCTTACAGCTCCGCCAGAAGTCTATCAATCTACAGAGATCATAAAAATAAAGATAGAATTCCCTTTGCGTTCATCAGTGCGATGATGGAAACTGTTACTTTTGCCGGAAGGAGAAAACATTTGGCGGTGGCCTAGCCTACTGCTCGCTCAAGAAAACAATTATTTTAGTGCCTGGAAATTAGTGTAGTATTTTGGTTCAATGAAAATGGAGATGTAAAGAATAGACTTGCATCCCAGAGCTCTCCGGGCGAGTCGCAAAAGGCGGCTAAACAGGTGGAAGCGGTTCTGTGGCGGCCCTCTTACAAAGAACCTGACCACAATAGGCCAGTCTTCGTTGCTACACAGGGTCTTTAAAATAAAATAAACTCACCTGCCTCCCCCCACTCAGTGCTCATGCAGGGCATAGTTATCTGAACTTACAGACGGTGTTATGGCTCGAGAGACGCTCGCGGGTCCAGGATGCAGATACGTTCGCACCTGGATGCTCAAATGCTACCAACCTATTAAAATTTGTGGTTGGATAGCGCTACTAGCTGCAGGGACAATCCGTTCTTATGCAAATGTAGGCTTACATTGCATGTAAGTGTGCCTTTCATGAGCTCATGATAATGATGCTGGTTCCCATTAGGCCAGGGCATATTTTAAAGGAAAGTATGCCCTGGCGGAAAAACTAAAAAAAAGTACACAACTGAAGTCACTAAATTGACCAAATTTGAGTTCTACAGCTGCACAAATGGGTCGTAGGCTATTTAACTGCCAATAATTCAGGCACTGCAACAGGCTAAATATCGAGGCCCTAGGCAGTTGGTTCAGACTAGACTTCCAGTTAACACCATGCATTGCTGCTCATCTGTGTAGATTTCTGGATTTCGCCAATGGCAAAGATTTACTGCCTGCTTGGCTGCATGTGGTTCTGGCTGCATGTGAATCTAGCCTTCTGCTTCTGAGGGCTAGATCCCGTGTGACCTAGCCTTAGTCCACTTTCAAACAGAACTTTTCAGATTCAACATTTTGTGCATGTATATACTTGAAGGGTTCACAGTGGGGTGCGATGCCTGAAAACGCCTTTCCCATGTGCTTAAAATTTTTGTCAAGCATTAGAAATTAGTTTTCACTTGCGTTCACATGTGCCAGAGCTATTCAGCTGCCTGTGCTTGCAAATTCAAAAAATCTGAGCTAACAACACTTTGACATATACGGCATTAATCTCGATTGTGATCATCATTTATCAAATTTTATTTGGATTTGATTTCATGATACATTATGCATATTTTTCTGCAATAGCACAGAGTGAAGACTGAATCTCATTAAAATAAGGTATTCCCACGTTATCAACTACCCAGCGGTTCAGTGCTTACATTGCCTGGAGTGGATAAATAACCTACCTTCTATACAAGATAAAGCAAGGTCTGCTGTTGCGGTAGAACAGTAGAAGCTAAGACTAACAAACTGAGTAGGACCTCTAGCAGGCAAATCTAGGAGTAGACCAACAGAGAATGTTTATGTGTGCAACACTGAGGTGTCTGATATCAAGTGCAACGCTATAGGAGTGCCTTATTGGCAGCCTTTGTAGTGTGATCCCTTTATTGGATGAGGTTAGTCAGAACTGACATCACCTCACAGCCAATTCTCGATTGCTTGAATGCGAGCTTGGATCAAGATCGAAATCGAGTTGGGATGAAGATCGAAATCGAGTTAAGATCAAGATCGAAATCAATAGTTATAATCATACCGCCAGCTTACTAAACATATTTCAGTCAAACAGCATACAGTAAAATTTCGTATTTCCTTTGATATTAGGGTTATAACATGGCTAAATTTTGCTTGTGAATATAAACCAAGCCTTGGTTGCGAACTATTTGAGAACATTTTTATAAGCACCACGTCAATGGAAACCATGTCTATCACTACATTGTATAGGGCCCTCTTTCTCGATTCATCTTCCACTCCACTTAGTAACCCTTAAATAACCCTTGACCTTCTCAACATCCTCTTTCCCACATTTGTGATTTTGGTCTCTCTTTCAAGCAGCTTGTATTTTATATGTTGAATCAATGCTTCTATTTTTGCTTCGAGCTTGAAAAAGAAAATAAAACTACATGCATACAACAAAGATATTCATAGTGCTGCCTACCCGAGCCTGCGAGGCATAGTCGGGGTCGTTGGGATGGACGTGGGACGAGTAACAGACATCGTACTTGAATCCTTCAAAACCTTCGACAAAGTTGACCATCGAGCCGCGCGGCACAACGTCGCATTGTGACGCCTGCAACAGAGTCGCAGGCTAAGAGCAGTGGTATGGACATTCCTGTATTTAAATTTTAAAGTCCGTTGGAACTCTCTGGAACACTGATTCCACTGAAAATCGGCAGTAAATAATCTTCCCACACCTACATCTGATTAGGTTAGAATCTAGTAGGCTGAAACTGTAAAAGAGCTGCTTTTTCAAAGTTCTCACAGCTCCATATTTTCATGTTAATCACTCCATAATGCCTAATCATCCCTTTCATTCTGTGATTTATGCCTCGACGATTGACCATTAGTTCTGATGACTAGCCAGTAGTGAACCGCACAGCCACAGTACAATTACCATGCGATACTCTTTTACACGCCGTGGGTGATAAGAAAATTTATGTTACATCAAACTATGGGCACGTTTCAGCGCATGTATCATAAAAGTGTGGATCTTAATGCAAAGTGAGAGGACTAGAGCTATGACACGCTGGCATTAGGGGTCATTCAACTGGTCTGCATACACCAGACATTGGCGTCATGCCAGGTAACTGGCCTGAACGATATCGAGGCAATACCGACTCAAATCGAGCACTGAGCGCGATAACTCACTTGGACGTAGATAGTATTTTGATGTGCATCGACTGCAATGCGTTGTGTGTCTGGAAGCTCTCTGAAATAAGAACAAAAGAGACAGATTGGCGCAGGCAATCCAAGGCAAAACCAGAGGAATGATGGTCTGAACCCTGTGACAAGTCTCACATTAATCGGTGTTGTGGTTTAGGAGGAGATGTCGCACAAAGATGTCATGCGGAGATAGTTTCTGGGTGCGCCATTGAAAAACGGTCATTTTTGAAACCTACGCATTCGGTGTTTGATAAATCACTATGTAACTTTGGAAACAGATTCACATCAAGAAGGGCACTCCATGAATCCGCTTAGCCTGATCTGATTATTAGGCCTTGAGAGTAGCGGAAGCTCGAACTTGACGATCAAAGCATATTGCGCCACTAACATTATACACAAAGGCCTGATATTGAGGCCCCTAGCTTAATTTTGCAATATGCATCAACAACAATATGGCGCAAAGCCATACTGTCATCCACAAATTCAAGAACGGTCCACAACAGGATGTAGTGGATGCCAGGGACCTGTCACTCGACAGAATGCTGGAGAGAAATGACGGATGAAATCCGGCATAATTATATTCGCACCTGTGATTTCTCAGCTAGCCTATAGCAAACCAAACGAGAAATTCGAATAGGCTGAGGCCTACATTCAACGAATTCAGCCATATTAATAATGCCCAGTTAAAAATTTCATCGACTCAGCTAAATAAAATCAGGCCGCATACCGATGAGGACCGGGTGAAATTCTTACAGCCACTCGAACGCCTTCCATTTCTCAGTTGCAGGTTTGGCCCCTACGTGTGACAGTTCTCAACTAAGTCTTTGAATACTGTTACTAATAGCAGAGCCGGATTTACCGTGGTGGGCGCCCCCCCCCCTCCCCCCCAGTCCCTTGTAGTTTATGTTCAACTACTATGCGAAGTATTATAACGACGAGTATCATGAGTAACCCGGTATAAATTCGGTAGTAACTCGGGTGTCATAATTTAGGACGCCCAGAGTACTTATTTATTTAATTTAAAATTCATCGATGAGCACAAGACATAAAAACATTTCCAGAAATAAAATACAGGCTCAATGACAGGATGACCTACTTATAATACCCTGCGTTCTTATGATATGATGTCGGTATATTCCGAAGCTGTAAGTTAATTACAACTTTGAAAAAAGGGGTTGGTTGGCGCCCCTAATCGGCGGGCCCCCCTGGGCCTGGGGCCATGTGGCCCATGCCTAAATCCAGGCCTGATTGTTATTAGATCTGGACAGAGGTAGAACCTATTAGATAAACATGACTGTAGCCTGTAATTATGATTATCCCGCATACATCTGCACTGTAACGCAGTCCTATGCACAGCGGTTGTTTATCCTTGAACGCATTGAATAGGTAGGTAGGATAACGGAGTAGATAGGTTGACAACTGAACAGCTAGGTAGGAGATAGACTTAAACCATAGTCTATCTATAGATAGATCTACACATGCATGCAGCTTGTTAGCAACTGCAAAAGCATTGCTCTTCCAGTCTACGTGACTTGTAGGCCTATACAACGTTCAGCCACTGAAGCCCGGTAGCCTACATTGATCGTTAGCCTACAAATGTATGTAGTAAGCCAATGCATAGACTGTGGGTCTAAGCTGCGTTTTATAGGAAAGTGTATGGGCTGGCATGGAAGTAAGCGTAGAGCTACAGGCTAGGCCTAACTAATCTTTATCGTTACCCCGCGGCATGGCAAGCCACCGCTATAGCTGTAGGCTTAGCCCATAGGCAACATTACTTTGTGTCATATACGGGCGCGTCCATCTATTTGCGACATGCATGGGGGCTCAAAAATCGCGAAAATCGCGGGGGATGGGCCCCTCGAGCTCCCATGGATGCGAAATGGCTACTGTTGAAAACTGACAACTTTAAAATTCTATCGGATCTTATTTTTGGTTCTTTGCGCGAGATTGCGGCTTTTCCAAAACAAAATTATTTTAAAATTGTCATAAAAATTAAAAATACACGTTTATTTAATTGATTTACCGAATACTATACTATTAGGCGTAGCATAGCAACGTTTCGTGCGAGGCTTTGGTGACTTTGAGCCGCTGCATGTCTGACAGTAAGTACGGTACTAGCCCTCCCTGAGTCCCGGGTATAATTTTTGACTGCTATCTTGTGGTTGATGTCTGCATGACAGACTCACCCCAGTCGGGGAACAAAAAATTTACTTGCAGCCCAGAGCTCCCCGGGCGAGTCGTAAAAGGCGACTAAAGCAGTGGGAGCGGTTCTGTGGCGGCCCTCTTACACAGAACCGGACTAATAGTCCATTAGTTCATTTTTACGCACGGTCCTTAAACTATAACCACACCCACCCCGCATAACAAACTAACTTTACGATGGGAACGCGAGAGAGAAGGGGGGAGGGGGGGGAGGTAGACGGATTCCGCCTGCCTACTTAATTGTGGGGATCTTCTTAGTTTACAACAGATTCTATAAGTATATTAAGATCTACTATTTTTATGTGCCTTAAAGCACTACTTATAAAAAATTTATGAATGTCATTAGAGAGCAAGGGGCACTGGGAAGGGGGCCGAGGCGGTGCGTTCGTTGGAAGGGGGGTCGGAGAGAAGCACGGCGGCCGCGGGAGGACACCGGAGCCTCGGCCGGAACGAGGGGGACGACTGACCCAACTCAAGGAAGTCTACATTGAGGCTCTCGTGGACCCCAACTTGAAAGGTTTTGTGTTTCGCCATTCTCTGAACAAATTGGCATAGTGTAGCATGCCTGTCAGTGTTACCAATGTTTCAGAGTACAATTATAATACAAATGGGCAAAAATTATTGTTTAAGTCAAAAATTAATCATCACTGTTTCATACAATGAAAGTTGATGCGAAGCACACGAAGAACATCAGAAATAACGTTAAAAGAGGGTACAATCACAATATTCTGTCCTTTTTTTAAATTCTTGGCACTCATTGTCGATTTAGACGTAATTCTTGAAATTCTGTAGACATGATTCTTGGCCTTCAACTTGATGCTGCCTTCAACTCGATGACTGCCTTTAACTTGATGCTGCCTTGTGTCTTCAACTTGATGTTTAGGGATTAAGCATATTATAGTCTTTGTGCTACACATGGTCCCTAAACTGCAATAAACAAACTTAGATTCTTTGGTTTTTGCCGCTTGCCAGACATCCTGCCGAGCCTGCCGCGCATGTTGGAGAGCATCGACCGGCAGCCTTACGGGCGCGCACCGGCGTACGTGCGCAGGATGCAGCCGGGGGTTGGAGGGCTTGACCTCGGGCTGCTCGACGACGTCTATGCTCTCTTGTACGTCAAGTGCTCTAGCAGCGTGTGTGATATCTATGCTCTAGCAGCATGTGTGATATATCTATGCTCTCTTGTACGTCAGACGCTCTGGCAGCATGTGTGATCTATGCTCTTTTGTATGTCGGGTGTTCTAGCAGCATGTGGGATATCTGTGGTCTAGTTTGCGTGTGTAATATCAATGTTACGCCAACTCGCGTGTGTGATGTCTATGCTCTAGCTTGCATGTGTGATAGATCTGTGCTATATTGAAAATCTGTCCCTCTAGCTTCATGTGCACTATATCTCTGCTGTCGTGTTTATTGTTTGCGCTAGCATGCATGTGTGATATCTATGTTCTCTTTTGTACGTTAATCGCTTTTGCTTCATATATGATTTCTATGCTCTAGCTTGAGTGTGTGATATCTATGCCATCTTGTGCGTTATTCCCTGTATGCCAATGTGATATCGATGCTATCTGTTCGATAAAAGGCGACTGAAGAAAGGGAGGGGGCCTTTCTTTGGTCTGTAATGGTCTTTACTGCATTTTTAAGCCTTAAAGGCCACAACTTCTGTGATACCTAGGTAGAATACATGATGGTTTATCGACTAGATGTGATTTTTGTGTACGCAGTCGTGAAGAGAAGCCTACCGAGTAGCCTGCCAAGCCTGCCACGGCAAGCTGTGGCAGCTTAGGCATCCTCGTCGTTGTATGGCAAGCTTGGTAAGCGTGGCTGTGTTAGTTATAAATATGCTCATTGTTTTATAATGAGCACATTTGCATGGTGTAAATAGCGCGTTTGAATTTATAATTTTGTAATTTGGTTTAGAAGCATAATTCATAGAAAAAAATTAAATGATAAAATAAATAAATATTGAATTTAGTCAAATAAAAAAGATTTTTGTGATTTGGGTTTCATTTATCACCGTCTAAACCCGTGTGAAAACTTTGACATTAGCATATTAGACGACAAAAAAGTCCTGACGTTAGTTTAGTTAGTAGGTATTCCTTGATTCTGTATGCATTTTTTTCACCAAATTTGTACCAAATTTGTTCGGTGATGGTAATGTGTATAGCATGTGAACTGTAAATAAAAAAATTAGTAAAAGAACATTTAAAAAATAGAATTGTCTAAGTTTGAAATATTCTCACTCTTCAGGGGATGCAATTTTTGGAGCAACTCAATCTAGTTCCGCGGCCGTGGCCCGACCTACTTTTGATCCTGTCCAAGCCGGCGGCCAATCACGCACGAGTCCTTGCGACGGCTGACCTGTGGTGGCAGCAGGTCAGCGAATCGCAACACGGCGCCGGTGCTGCTTGGCTGAGCTGGACGGAGTTCTGTGACGCGCTGTTGAGCGATCGACCAATGATCGACAAGAACGGAGACTTGGTTTTGTGAGAGTTTAGCTTGGATTTATATTTCTGAAGCCATTATGTTGTGAGCACTTAGTAAGTGTACACATTTATGGCATCTAAAAATGTTTTTCTTAATCAAATTGAGACAAGTTTGATAAAGGCGCTTGCGATGCTGACTGGGTGTATGAAGATTGAAGATTCAATATTTATGATACATGGTTAAAAAATGATGTTTGAAGAAATTAAATTTTTATCAACGCATCCTAGTTTATCAAGACAGGATTATTTTTAACACAGTCCTATCACTACATAGCCCCCCTGTTTTTATCGCTTGGGAATAAAGAGAGTGCCACTCTTTATTTATTTGATATGCTTTATATACTTTACATATACTTACCCTTGTACTCAGGGCTTGATCGCCAAAAAAGTTTTTTTTTAGCAGTTTGCGAATTTTTTTTACATTTGGCGAAAGCCCTTGTCGAATTTTTTATTGATTCTTTGTTGGTAGAGGCTCAATAACTGGCACTATGGTCATGAAAGAGCAATAAATTTAATATATTTTAGTGCACCCAAAGGGAACTCACGCATGTGTAACAAATTAGACAAAAAAAGTACGGCCTGGCGAGAGAAAAAAATCTTTCACCAAATTTTTGGTGAATTTTTTTCAAGACACAGATCAGGCTCTGCTTATACCTATATCTATTTGCTTTATGCACAGAAGATACATCGACAATGCATTTCTTGTATAAATATATTTTGGCTTAGGTAATGAATTGGGGTGCTTTCGTTTCTTAGGCTTGTCTATTGCACAGTGTACGTGGTGATTTAGATTTCTACGTGTTTAATTATTTTATGTATACATTAATGTTTATTTTAAAAGAATTTAAATTAAATTATTAAATTAAATTATTTAATTCCCCATTTAAAATAATACATATTAAGTTGTCATTTATTTATTTTCAATTGTAAAATAAAAATTTAAGAGCGCATGGTGTGTGTTCTAGTCACGCGCTGCTGCTCCAGCTCCCCCCCGGCCTGCTCCGATACCTGCTCGCCTTTCTGCTGCGTCGTCATGCCTCCATTCCACGCTCTTCTCTCGCTCGTCTGGCTACAGCCGTGCTGCGGTGCGGCGAGCCCAACGTGGCTCACTATCACTCGCTCGCCCGGCTTTTGCTAAACGACGAAGAAGCAGTCGCATTTGCGGATGGTTTAATGGTTAGCCACCTGGCTTGTGTGGATGACGTGAAAGCCGGATATGGTGTGGCTTGCGGCACGGCTTGCGATTCCAATACGGCTGGCAGGGAAGAGATTTTGGATGTTTTGGGATTATCCGGCTGCAAGCGGCAAGCTTTAGATGCGGCTGCGAATTTAGGCCGCTCGAACGATCCGGCTGGGGATTGCCGCGCGGGTTGTGCCGCGTTTGCATCTGGCTTTGGCCGCGGAACCGGCAGGCGTGGCTTGTCGCCCGGCGACGTTGCAGAACCGGCTGCAAAGCGGCCTTGCCGCGCGGAAGCTTGGGATGACCGGGCCGGATTTGCGAAAACCGGCTTGAGTATTGAGCCGTGTTCCACAGACGGATGCGTATTTGGCGCGCCGGATGTATATTGCATCGATGCGGAAAATGTGTCGCAAGGGAAAAAATTAAGAGATGGAAAAAATGGTGCCATAGGAGGGGGAGATGGCAGTGTGGGGGAGAATTTGGACGTGGGGGATATTGACATTGAAGCCCGGTTGGGGGCTTTGGTAGGGATGGGAAATGGGGAGAGAAACGATGAAGGAATTCCTTTTACACAAATGGGTTTGTAGATTGAAGCATTAATGTTTGAACTTTTTTTGCTTCATTTTTGATCCTAGAAAATTGTTACTCGTTTAGATTACAATTGTGAAAAATTTGTCATTCTTGACTTTGAATAAAAGGTCTAGGACAATTCTAGAGCTCCATAACACTCGGAATAATTTAAAGCAAGCCTGAAGTGAATGAAGTCAGTGCAGTGCAGCTGCATCAAAGGTGTGATGTTGCCAGGGGCATAGCCGCATAAAGGATGGGGGGGGGGCACGTCCTCTCGCGGACCAGGGCGTTCCCCTCATGAAAAATTGTGGTGGTCCCCTTTGAAAATGCATTGATGGCCTATGAATTAAGTTGGTCCACCCAAGAAAAAAAGTAAGCAAAAAAGATATGAATGGTGGCCCCCCCATGGTTTCTGGCTGGTCCCCTCAAGAAAGGGAGAAAAGAACCTTGTTGGTGGGAAAAATTCCTGTCTGCACC